>VYYI01000608.1:0-28531 GCA_021029175.1 Bilobella aurantiaca
GGTGGTTCGTCGGCAGGTGTGGGTGGGGCGGACCAGCCGGGAGTCACTGGAGGTGGAGGAGGAGGTTCGGTGGGAGGTTCATCGGCTGGTGTGGTAGGAGGGGGAGGGGTGGGCGTTGCCGGAGGTCGGCAAATGCAATCTGCAAGGAATAGAAAAATTACATTTTGTGATGGTTTATCATGAAGCTAAAATGGTATCGAAACTTTACAAAATGACATCAATACGCTCTTTACCTTTGTTGCCCCTTTTTTTGTGATGCCATCCAAAGTGGATTCTATGGAGATGCGGAAGACGGTGATGTGCCCAAGTTCCTTCGGAAGACTGCGGTAAAAGCAGATAATAGCATTATAACACCTGAAATTGCTCGAAAATCGCGGAAATCGTAGCTTTGTCTATGAAATCCTTGAAGCCACAACTGACCTGCGCTATGGCCACCAGGACCAAGGCTGCGAAAAGTATGATGCACGGTCGCATCGTGAGCTGGTTGAAAGCTTCTCGTACAGGTTGCTGAATGTCAGAAGAGGATTCGGATATCTTGTGCTTCTTCCCCTCATCGGCGAGTGTTATATACTCGAAAATGAGGAAGGAAGTGTTGAATCCTGCAGCAGCACTAAAACTAACCATTATTGGTATCGTAGCCCTTAGAATTTACCTCATTTTTACCTGCTCACCATGAATAGAAATTTGAAGGCAAAGGCTAGAAATTAGATTTTAGAGAAAGAGTCATTACATATCCTACTATATTCCTCAAAAATGTTTTCGACCAAAATTAATAATATATCTGGATCATGCAACTAATGAGGCTAGTCGACGAAGTAAACAACACTGTTTGCAAAATTAACAATCTTCAGAAGCTTCGAAATACTTGCAACAAATAGGCCATCTGAATGCACACCTGTGTTCAATGTGCTGAATTCCTCTATAATTCTTCCTTATCATTTCTAACCGCATTTTCAGCAAAGGCTGTATGCACCAAGACTTTGAGACAGTGGGAAGTCTGGACGCGTAAGGAAGTTACCTCGTGAAAACAGTTCGTTTTCCGTCTTCAGGCATATTTTAGCAGTCTACTGAAAGCTGAAGTTCATTTTACTGTGAATGCAACGGCCGGGGGCGGAAGTTGACATCTCAAACATGCTTTTATTAGTTTATCAGATTATAATATATAATAATAGTTTAAAATTACTTCAACAATTATGCAAATTGCTTCACTTCCCACGCATGTAAAATTATGGTATGCTACACGAAACTGATTTCACAATCACCCCCCTCCTGTACCCCACCTCACTGAAAATTCTAATGTATTATAATAAATTGTGATTTTTGAAATAATTTTCCGCCTTTCCACGAGTCATCTCCCAAAATGGTAAGATTTAAGGTACAAATGCAAAGTTTTTTCGCTGTTGTGTTTTCGAAGTGTTTGCAGCACTGCAAGCGCTGAGTGGAGCCAGTTTGCGGCCGATCGCCTATACTTGGATAATTAAGTCATTTTCACATTTGCTCGAATTTACCGAGCAGCCAATTGATAAAAAGACCAATCACAGTCTTAATTTTAAACCACTGTGGTGGAACAAGTGGTACATATCGTCCCACGGACAAACACTGTAGCTTCATGACATCAAATCACAAACTGGATTTTAGCAAGATAAAGCCGCGGTATTAGTTTTGCACTTTAATAATACACATTGCACGTCTTAATTGATTATTGCAAATTGACAGTAGCCATTAAGTGGTATCGTTGAATGACCAGAAAATATGGTTAATAAAGAAATCCAGCGAATGTTTCTCTACTATCGATTCGTCCGTTCAATGATTCTTGCAAAATACTTGGGCTCCAAAATTCCGTCGTTATTTCCAGATGTCAGTATAACATTGTTGTTGGATCGATAAAACTTGATTCCATCTGAGAGAAAACGGATATGCCCCGTCTTATATTGGAAAATTTCAAACGCATGCATGGTCAACGTCATTCTTAATAATGCTTCCTTACCTTGCATTGCTTTGGCAATGTCAGCATAGATGTACACTTCAGCAGATTGCCGCATTCCACTAATCACACCTTCAGCACCAGGTTCTCCGGGGGCAAAGTGAATATGATTTCGATTCATTCGGCTGAGGCCTATCCGACGAATACTTTCCATATTTCGACGAAAAGTTCCATGAACTGCTAATGGACAGTCATCGGGTTTGATAATTGGTTCCAGCAATTCCGAATCATTCACCTAAACCCAAACCATTATAGATTGAACTAAGGATACGTTCAGGGCCTTAACATCGGTTAAATAAAAAACGTACTGAACTTACTGGAAAAGAATGACCTTGGTTCGCCCTTATCATTAGCTGGCCATCTACTCCTTCACAAAGAGTAAATCGCTGCTTATCATTGTCCTCGACAACCTTTTTGACTTCAGTAACTGTGTAGGACTTAAACTTCGGAAGCGTCAAAATATCCGAGAGGTTCACGTATCCTCCTGCATGAATTTTTATGTTTGACTTGGGCGCTCCATGACGTAAAAGCCAACTCAAAGATTTGCTTAACTTCACATTGGGAGACTCCTACAACGAGAAAAATATTTTATAATGGTAAGTAACACAAAGTATACACTACGGAGTAGAGCAGAATTGATACTAATTTCAAGAGGATAGAGAATTGAGACCATCACCCGATTTTTAAAGATACACAAACTTTCACGCCAACTTATTTCATAAACTGGAAAAACACGCATAGAAAAATAAAATGTGTCACATGTGTGCGTGACTTGCTCATATCCAAATTTTAAAAAACAATGCTATATTATGAAATTCTGGGCATAAATCACATCAAAGGCCCTCAAACCTAGCGCCTTTGATTTTTAATTAATTAATTTATTTTTACTAATTTATATTTGATTTTGAATTACGAACGACTAAACCCTTATTATCTAAACTTGTATTTATATATAGTATTCCTAAACTACACCTTTTCGTTCATTTCCACAGACACCAGAGAGTGCTTCCAACAGAAGTCCCCGGTATCGTCCCCGTGATCACGATATGGTCATGGTCCTTAACCGTAGTCCTGTGAAGTAAAATTACGGAGTTATTTGTCCATTTGCTGCAACAGGCAACAGCACAACTACCAGGTATTATGTGAGACCGAAGCATTTTCTAAAATTTAAGGAGAATATCCGTGACAGTGTATTGCTTATTAAAGGGATGTCCCATCCCAGATACAATAAACAGGGCCGTATATTGATTTTCAGACTCATACGCAGGGTAAGCTACTGGGAAATGGCAAATGAATGGGACACCTTGAATGGAATGTCAGGGACATTAATTACTGGAATGGATGTACACTAGCAATGAGAAAGTTCGATCCTTCGGGTGGGGTTCGGTAGAAGGGGAAACGCCACGAGTGTTGTAAACTGGATGAATGCATAATTCATAAGTGGACATGAGCATCTGGGATTGCGAATTGCGAAGTGAATTCTATACAAACAGTTATTGTTGCTAATTATTATACTGGAACCGGCTTGAGGATGGCTACGTACTCGAAATTATAGGTACCCCTGGTAGGGGTGGGCATGAGGCGGCGGGTTCACTTAAGAATACGGTGTCCCATTATTGTTGCTCTAGGAATAAGTATACTTTAACGATACTTAAACTTTCTTTATGTGTGGCTGTTGCGTACATCATCATTTCGTAATTGCTGTATAGCTCTACTCATAATAAAGCTGCAGCACAGGCCACCAACATTCATTTCAGCATTACTAAATTAAGCTGGCGGTTAAGGTTGGCCTAACAATCAAAAACTTTATCCAAATCGACTGAGTGTACCTGTAGAATTTTTAGTAAATTATCGCCTGAAAAACTTACCCGCTTAATACTAAATACCACTCCAATTACCAGATTTTGCTGTGAAACAACCCTTGCAGAAAACTTAAGTACTCTTTCTTTTACTCTAACTCAAACAGAGGTGGGCATTTCGATTGCACTAGCACTTGCACTGTACTATTGGAAGTGCAAACCCCAACGATAATGGACTAATAGGTTCAGACAAAGCGAGCGGGGACAAACTTCTGCTCAGCGCCCCTCGGCGTGACGTCAGCATCCGACAAGCAGCTCTTGCTTCAAGCAATGTCGCATTCGATTCTGCCTCAAATGAGGCAGCTTGATGTCCGCATTTAGCTAATTATCGAATGAGTAGATAGCAATCCATATTTTAATCCAAGTAAATACAATGAATTTAATTTTTATTACAAGTATTCAAGATTTGGACAAACTGCTTGGCCTTACTCAAATTTCCTTGCTACTTGACCTTCCCAATTTCGTTTAAGTATTTTACTCTAATGCATGGACGGCATAAGACGGACATGGATGAACTCTCGAGTTATTTTTTCATCGAAAGATGGGTATTATTTACGAATATGATTAAACAGTTTGACTTCATTATCAAATCTGATAACAAAGCGCACTGCAAGCCTATCAAAATAAATCATGATGTAAAGTACTAGTACACATTATACTGCACACTACTACAAATCTTCGGCGGCTTACATTTTTCAATTATTATTCCACTCGGATCGATATTTTCACGACAGGCCTCACTACCAGCGACTACTTCTGTTTCCACACAATTTCCCTCGGCATCCTCCCTTATAAGCCGGACGGATTTGATGTATCTGAGAAGTCCAAATTGTACTGCTTTATATTCTTATTCATTTTAATTTGCTTTTGCAATAATCTATTCAGTCACAATAACTATTTCAATGAACTCTTATTATTACCATTGCAGTTGAGATTCAGTAGAACAGCTTTCACATTAGACCGTCTTTCTGCTCTCATCTGCCGTGGATCAATTGTTTTAGGCGGCTCACGAAATGGAAAAACACTTGGAATAGCATCGCGTTTCAGCAACTTTTTAAAAGGCAATCCTAACAGTTCGTTCATGAGGTCACGGCGATAATCTTCCTGGAGAAAACGATCTGAACACACTGGCCGTATTTATAGTTCACTTTATCCTTCCTCTTGCATCTAGCAATCCAAGCTTTCCTAAATGACGGCTCTTTGGGAAACGAATGAATTACTAGCCCACTGCCTCTTCTTTTATTATCTTGAATGTAATTCTTGAATTCTACGACAGCACAGGAGACACCCATTTGTGGTATTCAAATAATTTTTTCAGTCTAAATGAGAATAATGTGTAATAAATGCAAATAATTCTAACTATCTCAATATACACACGTTTAGCATAGTGGCTGCAGCTTTTCGCGCGCTTTCGTTGTCGGACAATTACGTCATGGTCTCGGCATTTCGCACCCCTTCCCACCCTCTCATTTTTAACCATTGGGATTGACTGAACCTATTAGTCCATTATCGTTGTGCAAACCCATGAACTTGTACTACTCCGAATAGCGCAAGTTCTTATGTTCTTGAACTAGAACTATGCACTACAGCTGTATGAACTAGCACTATGAACTAGCGAAAATTTGAAAATAATCTGTTCCCGCCGGCGGAAACAGGTTAAAATTTGAATTACATTGCAAAAAAGTTCAGCACTACTGGGAAAATTCACCTAAACTACTCATAGCACTGGGTCGTACTATGTATTTTAAGTGCACTAGCACTATTTGGAAATAGTTCATGCTTTATTTGTTTGAACTTGTACTTTGAACTAGTACTATCAGCAATAGTGCAAGTGATAGTACAGTACTGCACTGTGAACTGCCGATTCTGCCCACGTCTGAACTCAAATACGGACATAGAGTTTCTGTTTTAATTTTCGCGCCATATTGTACCAGAGAGTTTTAAAAGCAGGTGATTGGTAAATGAACTCAAGGAACTTGCGGGATTTCATTTCAAATGAGTTCCAAACGGCACATGGTGTGGTAGATGTTGCAGTACAGTGAGAGGATTTGGTCTGCAGGTTCTATTTTTTCGAAAACAAACCATGATAATTAATTTATAGTTTCGGTCAACAGTGAAATATCTGAGTTGATCACGTGAGGCTTCTGCCGGAGAGCCAGTTTCAGTTTGTAGCCCATTGTTGTATACTTGCGTTGGTGTACTGAAGTTCGAGCAGCAAGTGAAAGCAAAGCAGCATCAGGTAAAACTTTCTTTTGTTTACAAAGATTAGATTTATTTGAAAATTCGGATCAATTGTTGAAATAAACTAGTAGTATAAATTTTCAGTCATAATCATCAGCCTAATCTTTTCATACATGGTTCAAAAATCGACTCCACAGCTACAATTATCATGTTGTCTTCATCACATCACCACCGTGTAGGACATCCCGACGACACACATTTAATGATACAGGAGTTGATATGCATAAAATGCTCATATCAGTGGGTTTTAATTCATTGGCATGATGAGGGAGGGTTACCCCAAAATTGAGACTTTCAGGGATGTTGGAAGTTGTATTGAATTTCGCCAGATGTTCCCTTATGCGCACATTTAGGAGGATGCGAACATTTATTTAGGAAAACAACTCTTGGGTAAACGTTTACGAATACAATTGTAATGTTCAAATCTTCATATTTATCTTTTTCGTTAAAGACGAGATGTATAGAAACTTTAAAATTCTTGCGGGAATCAAATCTGTTGACTTGTTGAGAAGATCCTGAGATATCATTTTTGCTTCAACCTCTGAAAACCTAGTTTTCTAGTATGCCCCATGGCCAGATTTACCCCTGAGATTTAATTGTCCCAGTGTGCTGGTTTTACCCTTCCCTGTACATCGTCCGTATTTTTTCCTGGTCGAAATAGACTATCCACCCTACTAAATTTGGCTTGGAAGTGTACACATGATAAATTCTGCTCTGGAATGCTTTTGTTTGCTTGAAAGCAACTCACTCTACATCAGCTGTAGTTTCAGTGATGTTTTCCACAAACTCGATTGAATATATGTTCCATTTTTTTGTGCAAACAAATAATGGAAACCTTTTAGTAATCAGTAGCTTACTTTACGATTGATTGGATAAAAAGAATAATCCTGATGCGATCAGGACTTTTCATTTCCAAAGGAGCTCCTGGGATCAGTACTTCATACATTCTCCACTTCAGCGTGACAGTTATCACCTACCAAATATTCCTAGCTAATCGTTCAGGGTCCAAATCTTTGTGGTGGGAAAAGTGATCCAGTTTTGTTAAAGAGCATCCGCCATGGCATTACATGCAATGTACAAGTCGACGCACTGATTTAGGTATCCACCGAACGACATTAAAAATCCCTAAATTTGACTTATCCAAAATGCTACTACTGTGGGGGGTTCCATTGCCCGATTAGGCTATATTTCCTGGCTAAGCAGTCCTGTGACATAGTCAGGAGAATTATTCACATCTACTCCTCTGTAATTTGTACAACTTCTTATTTGTGCTTTTATATAGTCACCGATTGTACGAGGTTGACTCACCAAGTCAGTTGTTTGAATTTCAGTATTGTGTGGGCTGGTGACTGGGCCTTGATTCGATTTAGTAAAAATTTTCAATAAACTTAAAGCTAACATGTGTTGAACTTTATTTCCTCCAGTTCAAATTAAAAGTGATTTCATCCAAATATATTGTTTAGAGTTTGGATAGAAAAACCCGGTAAGTCGGTTTTGATAAAGCGACAATAATTCACTCCAGGTTTTTGAAACGTACCCAAACTTGTGAACTCACAGACACCATGTCGGATAGTGAAGATGAGAAGACGAAGAAAAATGAGCCTGTCGACAATGCCTGGGCCATGAAGGTGCCCGAGTTTAAGAAGGAAGATAACCCGCATGGCTTAGTTGAAGAGAGTTCCTTCGCAACACTTTTCCCCAAGTACCGCGAAAAATATTTGCGGGAGGCATGGCCACTGGTACAGAAATCACTCACCGGTAAGAATTTGTTAAAATTGATTAAGCTCGTCTTGCTAATACATGCATCGTCTATTTTAACCCAATACAATAGAGTACGGAGTCAAGGCTGAGCTAGATGCCATGGAAGGAAGTATGTCGGTACGAACTACTCGACAGACTTGGGATCCTTTCATCATCATCAAGGCTCGCGACATGATAAAGCTCCTCGCCCGGTCCGTGCCGTATGAGCAGGCCGTTAAAGTCCTCCAGGTAACTATAAGCATCTATTTGGGGGATCCCCCAAGCCCTTTCCTGTTTGTTTCTGTATAGTTGTTCCTCCGCGTTTTAATTGGAAGGCGGCTCAAGGAATCGAAGGTGTTTTCTGATTTTATGTCCTCGTCAATAATTGTGCTTCAAAACAAGCCGCACAGACAAAAATAATAATTTGGAAGAGCCACAAAAAACTATTCATTTTTTTCAGGACGAGTTCGGGTCGGACATAATAAAGATTGGGTCTTTGGTACGGAACCGCGATAGGTTTGTCCGGAGGAGGCAGAGAATCATCGGACCAAACGGAGCAACTCTGAAGGCCATCGAATTGCTGACTAATTGCTACGTTTTGGTCCAGGGAAACACGGTGGCGGCGGTTGGACCCTACAAAGGTCTGCAACAAGTAAGTTCTCAGAGGGGGCTCGGCCCGGCGGCAATTAAATGGATATGTACGCTAGAGGGAACACCTTACCCTTTGTTCATGTATACATCGTCCCAAGGTGTTAAAATTATTGGCCATGCTGAGCTCATTTTTTGTCCGCCTCTTCGTTTAAAGGGGCAAGGATTCCCTCGTTGGGCCCTTTATGGAACTGCCTTAATGTGTAGTATTTTCGTCTGTGAGGTGGTTCATTGTTATAATTTTTTACAGTGCATTCCTCTTGCCTCAATCTTTCCAGGTGCGCCGCGTGGTGGAGGACACAATGAAGAACATCCATCCCATCTATCACATCAAGGCTCTCATGATCAAACGAGAGCTTTTGAAGGTTCGGGCGTACATTCTGTATTAGCCTAAGCTCATATATAAGCATGCGTTTTTGAGGAGAGTTACTTCTCGAAATAGCAAGTATTGCTAAACTTGTGACATTATGACATTAATTTTTTCAAACTAATGCTTCTGGCTTTTATTATTGGCAGGACCCAAAACTGAAGAATGAAAACTGGGAGAGATTTTTACCGAAATTCAAGAGCAAGACGTTGAGCAAGCGAAAAGAACCGAAGAAGAAGAAGGTCAAGAAGCCGTACACTCCGTTCCCTCCACCGCAACCTGAGAGCAAGGTATTGTTGTTAGTTTCCTGGATTGTACGTCGATTTCTTGTGATCGGCTCATCGAATCCTTAAATTGATAACATTTGACATGATCAAGTGGAGAAATCATTTGAGATTTATCCCATAGGAACTGAACTATTTGGGAAGGTAATCAGATCAGGGACATTTATGAGAGGTGGCTGGCTGAGTATCTAATGCATGAAACTGGTGCTGTTGTAACTGTAGTTAATAATACTGTGTATGAGCTGGCCATAAATCCTTTGCGGTTTATCATTGTGCTGGCCTGAATTTGCGGTTCCTAATTAGTCCACATTATTGACTCACTATGTCACCGTCCGTCGCTTGGTGGCACCCAATAATTTTTCTCGTTCATTATCAAGACGAGGCGCTGAGTAGTTGACCTCTCAGTGAGTTGTTCCTGATTTCCTGTGGTCACTTATATCTTGTAATTGCCTTGACAGGTTGACCAGCAGCTGGCTACCGGAGAGTATTTTCTCAGGGAGCCTGAGAAAAAGGCTAAAAAGTGGCAACAGAAACGTGAGAAGCAGATGGAAGCCGCCAAGTTACGGGAGGAGAAGCGGAAAGCGGCATTTGAACCTCCGCAGGCACCTGTGCAGGAGGCACCGTCGACGACCACGGCCAAGAAGAATAGCGGTAGTGCGGATGTGGACGTGGAGAAGTTGAAGAAGAAAGTTAAAAATCTGACTGGGAAACAGAAGCGAAAAGTGTCATAGACACATGTGCATTAGGATTCTTATGATTTTTTCCAATGAAATAAAGCATTTGACCGTAGAAGTCATTTTGTTGTAAAAAAACGGATGTTTTCCGTGCGCATCATTAATCATTGAAGTTGCAGAAAATCTTAAAGCTTGCATAATGGTTTCATTTTAAGCTTTTTGGCAATAGGATCTCGTCATCATATGACATATATCGCAATATTACATATTACCATTTACCATCATATTTAACTCAGCGTCAGTATCTCTTAATCGGAACACAAACTAATATTGGATTTCCTCTGTACCTCTTTTTATATTTAGAACCTTTATGAACCTCCCTCGGATGGCGCTCATGATGATCACTTTTGTCACCCGTGCTGAGACGCTGAACCGTCTGCTCAAACACACACTCAGCAGCCAGCGGCGTCACTTTTGTTCAAAGAAACCGCCCAGAAAGAAAATTGTAGTGAAGAAGCCCGACTGGCCACGCAACAGACTTGTCCATGCGGAGAACAACCTCCTATTCGGTGATCTTCTGGAAACGGCTCAGGAGAAGAGATCCCGGGAGAGGCGGGAGAAAAAAGAAAATGAGAAAATGGGCCTTCCAACTGACGACCACATCGACTCACTCGGCCCCGGCATCGGTATCGGCATCCATACTTCTCCTCGCCTGAAAAAAATAGAAGCTTGGGAAGCTCTAGACTCCGAGGTGGACTTCGTTCGCCGGAGCCAACCGGAACGGATCAAGAAGATGACGGTTAAAACCGTCAAGGCGTTCCCATCCTACTCCCGCTTGGCAAGTGAGAGGAAAGGTGCTGGGTCTCATCTGGATCCCTCAGCTCCGAAACCCATCTCCAACCCGTACAAACCCACAGCCGTTCGCTATCCCAGTGTGACCAGGATCCTGGGAGATACGATGCCGTCGGAGCAGAGAGCAGCACTGGAGCGATGGGAGGCGCAGAAGAGAGCCGAACTCGGTGATGAGGGCTTTGACCTGTACAAGCAAAGTATGAATAATTTCACCACTCATAACTTTCCCATACTTTCAAATGGAAGCTCACTTCTACCGTGGTCCACCACGCCTCCCAGTCCGCAGGAATCAGTGTGTCAGTTCAGTGCAAACCGAACTGAAAAAAAAGTATTAGGAACGAACCGGCGGTATGACTGTCAATGGTGACAGGCAATAACATGATGTACTACATAGTTATTGTTACTATGTTCTGTCTAATCATTGAACCCTAATTAGACGAGACTAGGTGCTGCTAAAGTTAGTCAACCTATTGATTTCCCATGCGAACCATGACTGTTGTTGTGATGAGACGCAGCGTTTTTATGGAGCACACAATGCAAATTATTACCAGATCCGACTCCCGCCTGCTTATTATCAGAAACAGCGAACGGTGATTGAACAAGATCACAGAATGTATATGCATACTCTTTGTATAGGATCTGTCTTCGCCTCTGCAGCTCAACGCTATGTTGGAAGGAGGTGGCCAAAGGCTCGGAGGTACCACCAGGTACCCAAAAACAGTTTCAACCACTGACGAGTTCCTTTCATACTCACTGCCATCATTGCTAATAACAACACATTATTCCATTAGGGGAAATGCAGTGGTAAGTACCGGCATTAGTGCTGTGTGCAAACCAACAAAACATACGCGCCTGAGCTCCAAGTCCCACAGATTTTCCGCTCTTCTTTGGATTGCCACAATCAATCACATATCCTAATTTGGCTAACGTAATAATTCCACTAACGCAGCATCTCGCGGACGGGAAATCAGTCATGGAAGAAACGTATTGAGGGGTGACGATAAGGCCTGAGCATGAAAATCTTCTTTCCCTCCAACATCTTCTGCGCCGTAGCAACTTCATGTTAACTGGACTTTCTAATTACCTCTAATGGTCCTAAATGCACATGCCCTTTACAGACTGCAGGCTCTTTAACGTACCTCTATGACTGTACGTCCAGTTCAAATAGTTTCCAGAGACTTCACCGGGAAACATAAATGTACTACAAACTTGTGTAATTTACCCAGTGTTGTTGCTATAACACATGGAATTTTTTTTTTGAAAATTGTACATTTTTTTTACCCATGATACTTGCACAGTTTTTCTAGGTGTCAAATCAACTCTCAAGGATGGTATTATTATAAATTAATGCGCTGTAATTGCTGTGGGACTTAATTGAGCCACTCGCTGCTCTGAGTTTGACTCAATTTCCGTACAGGCATTGTGTTGTTTCGCTTGTTGAACCATCCGTTTGGTTTTCCATCCCCATAGAGCCTGCCTGATGATTAGGGCTTATATGGTGTCGTCCATGTTGCACTTTATATGTGGTGTATCGTGTGGTGGTCACTCCTAGTTGACTATTTAACTACCCTGGGGTGGGGGAGCACTGAAGGCGTTAGTTAGCCCTTTCTATTACTAGAATTATGTTCACGTGTGGCTGTTCACTTTACTTGTTTTGATATTTGAATGGACAGTAGATTCCAAGGGAGACAGATGGATGCCACAGTGCTGTGGACAGATATTGAGTGCATTCATCTGTGCTTGTCAATCCTTTGGAATAAAAAGAAGGGAGAAGAAAAGGCCTGTTGCTTCATACTTGTGGTCATATTGAAACTATACTATATACATATTGCTGCAATACATGGTGCCTTAAGGCTAGAGCGATTATTGAAGTGCTTTTTCCAATGACACTACCGCTCCGTCCATGTACTATGGCTGACATAATGGTTGGTAATTAGAAAGTGAGGAGGCGGAGAGAGATGGATAACACACACTTTTGGTGAATCCTTGTCCATCTAAACCTTAGGTTACATGTTGGATCCCGTATTGGGGGATTCTATTGCAATGACTGCGGGAAGGATTTTCCGCGGATTTAATTTTTTGATAATGAGAACAGAGTAAAATGTACGGTTTAAAATATCCCATGCGGAAATATTCTAATATTTTATCTTTCCATTTTGTTTTGAAATTATTTTACGCGGGAAATAAGATTATTCATTTGGATTAAATTTGCGCAGGCTTAATTGTTTCATTCCAACTGGGCTGCTACATATATATGAACGGGAGTTGCGTTTATAAAATCAAATGCCGCAGATGTTTGGCACGCCACTGGTTTTCGCTTGAAAAATGACATTTCCATTCTATTCATTCTCTCATCATCTTGTCTATGTTGCTTATATTCCCAGGTATCCTGAGCAACGGGCGTGAGTTGCACGAGAACATTGAGGAGATCCTGAGGGGCAGACCGGAAGATGAGCTCCGTATCGCACAGCCCATCCGGGGTCATTGGCGGAGTCTGAGAAGCGTCCTTTTCGAGCTGAGCAATGTGCGGGTTCTCGAAAGTCACGTCATCCATCCTCGCCTCAACTACTGCGGCGTCGTTGACTGTGTCGCCCAGTTCAAGTAGGTGTTGTACACACGCTATTCATTACTTCTCGGTTTAGAGGTCTAATTAATTTTTTGCTGACACAGTAGTTCGCCGAGTATGGCACTGATACCTGTAAAGTTTCCACGGTAATGTCTAGTGCATGTAAATCATGCCCAGATGCAATTTCTCTTCCATCAGTTTCCCTCACTGACTAATCTGCGTACATAAGGTAAATGTGGAGGAGTGATGAGGGAACGGCTGGTGGCTGAAGGACTAGTGCTCAAATGCGGTTGCTTGCGAGTAATGTACGAATGTTGTGTGATTATGTAATTTTTTTTGAAGGGAAATAATTAGACGGAAAGCATATCATTCATCCTGCATCCCAGTGCACGCACGCAGAAAACACATGACGTCCACCATGTCGAGCCTCCGACTCGCATCCGATTCGCACGGGTGATTTCGTGTCCATATGCTCGCCATGTCCTAAAAGTTTTTCATCGTCTTATATATATATTGTTATTTTGCGCCTTACGCTGCCCGCAAAATCCCCTCCTTCCGGGCTCTTTTGGCCCGCTTTCACACTGATTCTGATAGTTAGTTTTTTTCACGTCAAGGGGGAGTCATTTTTCCTTGGAATGACAAATTTTTTCAGTGGTCGCCGAGGATTTTCCACACTCGATGTATGTGTGTGTGTGTGTGTATGTTTTTATAACAGTTGCGTCTTACGTCCAACTTGCACAGCTGTCTTGGTAACTCTACTATCGTAGGAACGTTTGAGGGAGGAGGGAGGACCGGTCTGTTGCGTAGGTGCTAATTTAGGAAGATCCTAATTCCCTCTGCAGGTGTGTTGTCTCCTTCTCTATCTCTCTGACTGTCTGTCTGCTGATGTTTTTATTATTTGTTGGGTGAATGCGGGAAAATAATAGGCTTTTATGATGCCTCGGAGCTGAATGGAATCCGACGACAGACCGAGCTTTTCACAGTCCTTGTGGGGAGGCTCCTGTTTCCACCATTATTACTTCATTGTGCTGTGTTGACAGAGGGAGTCGCCAGCTTGAGCTGCTGTCCGGTAATGAAATGAGCAAAGAATAATGGGGACATAATGGGGTAACGAGCAGGGTTGTACTCCCACATGTATATGCGTGCATTTAGATACGGCGAAGGCGTACATATAGTGTCAAGTCAAATACTTTGTGATTACATGCTACTGGACCGTGCCGGAGGAATGTGTGCGACTCTTGGTTCAGGGTGTGCTTGCCCCATTGCGATTTAATGATGAGATACAATTTTTTGGATGCAGGCAATGCCTCGTGTTGATTGACTGGAAAACTTCGGAGAAGCCTAAACCGGTGGTAACGATGACCTATGATGCTCCCCTTCAAGTGGCGGCGTACATTTCCGCTGTGAATGAAAGTCCAGATTACCCGATGGAAGTGAGTGGGTTTGAAATCTGAAGATTTTAGTCTAAAGTATTTGAAATTTTCGGACTAGTATAGTTTTTTGAATTTTGTTTGCAAGCACAGTCCATACACGTCGGCATTTTGTTGAGTTTGATAACATTTTTGTTGAAGTTGGGTATGTTAAAAGGACTGTCTACATGTTGCAGATACGGGAGGGCCTCGTCGTGGTGGCCTACCAGAATGGTCAACCCTGTGAAAAGTTTTTCTTGACGGAGCGGGACGTGGCTATTTACTGGGAAAAGTTTCAGAAAAGACTGAATCAGTTCACGGAGCAAATTGAGGCTATACGTCACTCAACAGCGGAACCGAATACCTAGTAGCTTTGCGCCACCAAAAGTTCAGGTCTAAAATCCCGTACCGTCAAACTCGCGAAGTCACGAGGGATCACAGAGAGATTGAAAATTATCTCACTATAATAGTAGTTTTTGTAAAATGTAAAATCTGATCCTGTATTGCATCCTCTTTGTAAAATTCTTGTACTTCCACAAAATTCCTTGGAGCTGATAAATTGGTTGCTATTGTAATGTACCATAGGGAGGAGGTCAGAGTAACACCTTATTACCCCTGAGGCCCTTTCATCGCAAGCATTTTGGTGGCTGGCTCAAGTTTCTGGCCGTAACAAGTGCTGTATTATTTTGTATTGTGGAAGTTGAACTATGCATTAGTTGTAGCGGAGAAGGGGGTGGAAAACCCGGAATGCCAATGGGGCCAACGCGATGGATTATTATTACGGAAAGAAAAATATTGGTAATCATGATGATGGAGGAGAGCAGTGTGTTTGATTAACATAAAAACTATAGGAAAAGAAACTTTGGAGAAAACGGACTCTGTGTGTATGTGCGTCTATGCTCTAATCTCTCTGTACCTTGCACTCTATTCTTTACAGATAAGTGGCCCGCTTCAGGCTTCCCTCATGATAAAATGAAAGCAAAAATGAATGGAAAAAATCCATGTGTAAACATATATAACTAAGGTACAAGGGCATACGAGCAAGTGGACTGGGCATGTTTGAGCTGTGAGCTCAAAGTTTTTTCGTTATATTTACATTGCCTCCAGGTGACAGAAATTCCAAGTTACCACTGGCGATGTGTATGTGTGTCTGTACCGTCTATAAGGATGACGCTTGATTGCTTGATAATACTGTGTGACTCACTAGCTTTAGATCCGCTCCAATATATCATGATTAACATTTGAAGATGACTTTTTACATCTACTACTACTAATACACTCCTTCTCATCCGCTGTTTGCAAATATTTGAAAAGGTCGTGGAGAGAGAGAGAGAGTATTCTGAGAAGGTGGTTGAATGTTCAACGGCCCATATTGCGTGTGATTCTTCCATGAGCTCTCGAGCTCGAGGGTGGGTGGCCTCTTAACTACGCAATATAAACATCACATTCTCCCTGTAATTGCCAACTGCTTTGCACTTAACGAGCCCCGGCCAAATAGCTTCTTCAGCGGGTATTATACTCTGTCGTCAAGGACCTTTCATTGTGCTCTGGTGGACGGGACGGTACTACACAGTACAATGCGGTGGAATCTCGCGACATAAATCATGACATTCATCCCAGACTCAATCAGCTCCAGGCTCTCATTTATGTGGCCAGGCTCCACTCGGGCACTCGCATGAAAACACAGGCTCACACAACCACACACTGATGGTCAACCTCACGCGCGGCTCTGTTTACACAACAATAATCCGCGCATCCATGCTCCCTGACTCATGATTATTATTCCATGGTTTGACGGACGATCAATGGATTTTCCGTGCTCTGGTAAAACAAAGGACTCTTGAGTCAGCTTGAGCTCAGCCTGTACGCTGTATGCACTACAGAGGCAACCAACTCCTAATAGCCCCATCTCATCCTCCGTATCAGTTTAATAAGGTTCCTCACCAATTTTTCCCCATTAAAAACTCGTAAAGATTCCGCGCCGAGTGCCGTGCGATGAAGCCTTACAACTTGTAGCAATTTGTAAACAATTTGTATGGATTTTAGTCGGGCCGATTCCTTGGAATGCGAGAGTGAGATTATCTGTAGAGGGCCTAAGAGGTTCTGGGGAGGAGGATGGGGGAAAGATGAAAAACTTCCGACTTAAATCTTCATTGTGACTGACAAAAGGCTTATACACATTCAGTGAGGGAGCTTCTCTATACGTTACTTTTTCCTCATGATGATGAGGATGATGTACAGTACAGAATGCGAGTCGTGAGGAAGCAGACGCTTGCATCTGAGGAGAAGCCACCGCCAACGAAGGATTTATCTGGGAAGGAGCAACTTTTCATTTTCATTACTTGTATACTATATAGTATACTCCGGCTTCCTCCGCTGTCTCCGCTGCGTTCATTCCAGAGAGGCTGCTGGTAGAGTTTTCCACTTGGAATCCCACTTCCACTTGCCACAGCACACAGTTGATTGGAGCACGTATTATGGTCAAATGTTGGGATAATATTATTATATCCAGTTTCTGAGTAACAGTAATAAAGTTGGAATTTGAGAATTTGGGAATTTCTCAGGCGACTTTTATAGTTTACATAACTTTTCCTTCGTAACAAGTGACAGGACCTGCGAAGGTGGGGAACGTGGGGAAATTCAATAAATATATTGTACTTTCTCATATAAGTAGATTTCCAATCAACATAAAGTCATATAAATTAATTCTGTGAATAATATTAATATGCATGTCCACCGTGTAGGCTTCCACCATTCTAAAGTTACTATTAAAACCTTCTACCAGCCGCGTAAATAAAAGTGCTTTGACCTAGAGTTCTTGACCAATTTCGGAAATGAGTTGACTTTACCAGAAAAACATCAGAAGTGACAAGGATTGCGTGGGACTATCTGTGCTGGTGGTTACCCATTTGGAGAGCTCGGAGGGACCGTTTGTTGTTGTACCATTTAATTTCTGCTCTGCAATACCGTGGAATTCCCTAATGAAATCATTAGTGGATCCACTATTTTCTTGTACTTTCTCAACAAGCCAAGGGTGGTGTTTGTTGGGGTTGACACTGGGTAAACACAAAGACGGAGGGGGTGAGGCAGCAGTTAATGAGAAGATTGAGTGGATATGGCGCTCAAGACGACAGCTGCAGACCGCATCCATCAGCTGGATTGTATTAAATTCTGTAGAGTAAAATGCTACCTTTGAAAATAAATTATATAAAAAGGAAGTCATTGAGCCATCACTTCCTCTCCTTTGTGTCGGCTCTATGTAGCTTCATCATGACGTCATCGCCCAAGACCTAGTGCAATTCAATTCTCACTTTTATTATTAGGAGGAAAGCCTCTGCGAGCATTACGTTCATCACAGGGCCTACCTTTGAGGACAAGTTCATTCTGCGACACGTAGGCGGTGTACCATCCTGTTCCATTAAGACTTGACATGATCGGAACAGCTGCGGGTTTGAATGAAATTTTACCTCGAATAACGCGCGCGCACACACACACACCTTTAGTTTGGATTCAGGGGAAATTATGTTAGCACAAGCAGTAGTGATTATCTTTTCAAACGCTGTATGCTAACATGCCATCTCTAGCAGATTGATTTACAGTAGCCAGCTGGTAACATAAGTTTGCTATTGGTAGTTGCGACGTTGTTGCTAACGGTTTGAAAGTTTGGCCAATCATGCGGCGATTCGCAGGTGGCCCCAGGTGGTTGGTGCGACAAATTTTTTGGTAAATAGCATTTTTGAGAACTCCTGTTGGTTGTAACCAGCCGTATAGTTTTATTACACTTCCAACTAGCTAGCTACTTAAGTTTCAAGGGATTGCACCCGTTAGTTTTGACAGCTCCACACCGTCGTGCATGATTCGGTCCCGCTAAATCATAAAACTTCCATTACCGTTCCCAATTTTTGACAAGTATGCATATAGTTTTAATGACACGGAAGATATTGACGCTAAAATTCGTCTCACCGGAAGCGTTTCTGAATGCAATTTGACGGGCTAAGTTGATGTTGTGAACTGCTGTGCTATGACGCTGACTACCAAATCAAATCCTTCCCCGGATCGTAACTGTCAGTGTCTCTCGATGGTGAGTGCTCTGTTAAATACGAAACCGTGTAGCAAAATCGCTTGGGGCTAAACTTAAGCAAAAAGTACGTGCAATGAGTCAGTAATAATGTTTGGTATCATTTGAAATTCGTTTAGAGATCAATATTTATGAGCTACTATTTACATGAGAGGGGAAAGTAAGGCAAGATATGGCAACAAACAACCGGACCGGCTGCATCAACACAATATGCTAAGAAAGCCATAAATCAAATCACATGTGTTCTGCTTACGTTTGGACTATATAATTTAAGATGCGGCGTGTAAAAATGTGGAAATATCGTCGTAAACTCTCAGTTTCGCACACCCTCGAGAGAAGCCCCACTGACCTGTGATTATAATATTTTCTTTTCGCCCGTCGTCCTCCCCTCCAGCATCGACCGAGGGTATTCATGGGCGTCCGAAGGTAAATCACCCATTATAGCCACCGGTAAACACACGACTCTGCAGAAAAGGGTGCAATCATCAGTCCATCCCCAATCATCTCTACGGAATCCCTCCATAAACGGACCCCACAAGAACACATAATGTCAAAAGCATTGTAGACAAAGGGTAAAACTACTCACTTACTCAAGAGTTTTCTGCCATCCTCATCAGACTTGCAGATTCATCTTCTTGTGATCTGACCGCATTTGTGTGGGAACTGTTAGCTAGAATACTGTAGGTTACTGTTCGTACAGGCAAAATGCATCACCTCATGATGATCCAGCAAGTAGTGTTCCGGTAGTTAAATGATGATGGTGTGACAGTGGACGTTTTGAAGAGGGACTAACGTCCCACTGGCAATTAAATGTGGCTTTAAACCGTAAACCATGAACTTCAACTTCAAAAAACTGACAAATTTGTATGCTTACAACACAACTGTAGTGTATTTGTCAATTACTAAATCAGATGCAAACATAAATTTCAAATTTTCCCACAACTGTAATGAATTGAGCGGGAGAAAATCCATGGTAAATCTCCATAAAACGGCATACAGCTCAAAGTTTGAAACTTTTCTGCGACATTCCGAGCTCAGCCGTGTTCTCAGAAGTGTCAAGAGGAACCACTCAAGTAAGTCCATAGAACGGTTACAAACAACATCTTGAGCAAAAAAAACTTGAGTGAAAATGCAGAATTGATGCACTCTAGTGACATCATCAATTATTGCTCTTCTCCCAAAAGTTGACATGAAGCACATATAATCTGAAGACGTGGTCTGATGAATATGATGATAGAAAAACTTGAAAGTAGAAAAAGATAATTTTTCCAACTTTGGTAAAACTGTCGTTGATGATGTGCCATGCTAAGTGAGAAGCATTGACGAAGAGTGGCTCCTGGACTATGGAATTATCCTTCCAATTTACCAAGTAAGCCAGCAATAAATCCCCTTGTCTTAATCGATCTCATATCCATGTTCGTCCAACTGGTTGCTCATATAATTCCGCATTTTGACGAGTCTCCTCAAAACTCTGCACATCCTTACGGTCCTCATAACTTTGAAGCTGTGCAAGAACTACGAGAGGCTCGCAATTACTACCAGAAAACTTCACCAGAGGTAGCATGGAGGAGAATTGATCATCTGAGGATTTTGGAAGGAAAGATATTAGGCATCATCAACTTGCCGGTGGATAGTTAGCAAGCAATGTGCATCGAGGTAAATCCTGAGCACATCTGATCCCCTCAAGAGGTTACACACCAGTCTCTGTACGCATAAGATGACAAGATTACCGGGACTGATATGATTTCTCTATTACGTAAACTATGCACTGCCTCTCAACTCCTTGCCTTCACTCCCTGCTAAAATCCTCTTTTTCTTCATCCCACGGCCAGAATCACCGGTCGTGATGATTGGCTAATCCCCCTGTACTCCCAGTAGTCAGCCCGGCAAGTTGGATGCCAGAGAGTATGTAGCAGGTAAATGGAAGAAAATCCCAAGGTTCGCTCCCCACCAATTACTTCTAATCGCACCGCACCAACGTCCGCGCACAAAGTCGAATTCATTTCCCTACACGCTCCCTAAACAAAAATCACTCAATAAGAGCTAAAGGAATTGCAATAATTTGCCCTCGTAATTTGAGATATTATCGTGGTCCAAACTCAATTAAAATTCAATCAAATCCCAAACATTTTACACCTTTTCCCCGCAGTATATCCTCATTGTTTCCTCATACTCTTGTACGCGTTTTCCTCCAAAACTGGACGTGACGGGCGGGTAATGGGATAGATATCAATGGGAAGGATCTACCAAGACTTGAATGATTAAATTTACAAGACCACATTGTAACAAACTTACATAGATTTGTGGAGGAAAAGTGCCGGATTAAACAAGTCTCTTGTACAGGAGCAACTCTAAACTCCACCAACAAAGAAAATTTTTTTGTCATATGAAATCAAATTTCGTCTCACCACAAAAACTAGGCGCTAAGACTGCACCATGTGGACATTGAGAGTAAATTTTGCGCACAGTATATAACATGCTACACAGAGAGCCACTCAGTCCTCTATGGTGGTGCAAATAACAAAAGATGTTCTTGCTCTTCGCAATCTGCTCCCTGTGATTTTGTATTATATGGAGGAATGCAACCTACAACATGACAAGTTCCACTCACTACAGCAGTGGTGGTGGTGGATCACCTGGAAGAACTCCCTTGAGCTTTAACAAGGTGAACAATGGCGAGTGTTGGAGCTGTAAAGAATTCAATTAAGGAGGCTACAGTGACTGCTAATAACCATAACTCAACCAGAGTAATTATCAAGTCGATCAGGAGAGTGGACCGCAGACGAGTTTACGGAATTGGAAAGGATTCACCATGTGTTGTCTCTCCGCTGAATCCCATTGCTTTTCCCTCTCCTCTCTGTATACCTCCAACATTGTGAGCCTCACTCTCAAGTAATATGGGATCTCAAAGGGATGAGGAGAGTCGGGGATCGAGAGGGAGATAGAGAATAATTAAGTTTTATAGAACCAAAGGGTATAACCTCCGTTCCCCATGCAGTTCCTGACGCATATTGTAGAAAGGGGAACTTTTCAGTTGTAATTACACCTTTGCATTGAAACCATTTAATTTGAGTAAGAGGCCTGACAAGTCGGTGATAAATGCTGCGTCTCGGGAGGCCCTCAGCAGAGATCCGCCAACATCTCATCTCGACCAGCATATTAACTTACAGAATAGTTGACCATAGTCTATATTTTCCATGAAAAAACTCCAATGAAATACTGCTCCGCTTTCAACACATATGTCCCTCCATTGTAATTCTCGTAAACAAGATCTGGTTAGGGGATTGTATGACTCCAACTAATAGTTCTCATGTGAAACTCGCCATAGGAATGGTTGACTCCGCGATGGTACCGTTTAGTATTTCTCATCACAGAACCACTCAACCAATTGCGCACCAGAAACATTAGGTCGTAAGCATTTAATGTATGAAAAATTTGGATGAAAATACTAGGTGGTTACTAAATACTACCTGCACGAGGCCACCGGCGGGTATCCGCCACAAACCTCCAGTCATCACTTCCCAAGACAACCTTGTTTAGTAATTTGAGGTGGAAATACTCCAAATAGTAGTAACTCGGACAGGCATTGCTGCGGGTGACAACGGTGTGCAGTGCGTACTAAATACGCACCCGCGTCCATTCCACATTCCATTCTCATTCTTCCTGCATGCCGGATTGAGGAGCAGAGCCATAAATTGTGAAAAAGTAAGTGATGGACGACAGAGCACACGGCACTTAAACGGCTCATAATTGATGACGCGGCTACCATATAGGAGATCATTGACAACCCTCTCGTCTTCCCAACTCCCAACAATAACTAAAGAGTCAATTGTGAGTGAACAAATGGTATTCTTTATTCTTCTTCTCAGCTCTCAACCCTTTACTGTGTACACATATGCATTGGGTTACAGTTTTAAGTCGGTGCGCTGGGAAGAGCCTTGTGAGATTTCCATGGATTCCTCCTAACTCGCCATAAAGATGAAGCATATGTATATGAGCTGTGGATAATGTTTGTACACAGGAGTGAAGGCTAAACATAAAACTCCTCGGCTGGCTATTGTTGTTGACTCTGAAAATACAATTTTATGTCTCAAAAAAGGACGGAGGGTGGGAACTTTATATCTCTCTTGCCCTGGCCCTTGGAAAATGTAAGGAACGGCAGCTATAGGAACTGGCCGTGACGCGACCGCCGTACCGTCTGTACATATAATTGTATTACAAAACGAAACTATACAAAGTGCGTGCTCTCCGAGCCGATTCCACTTTGTGGTGGTAATTGATAGTCCTGGGAGCTATTATAACTTTCTGGAAAAGAGTTACACACATAGACTTGTTACTACAACCTTCCTGGAGGGCCTCGCCATGGATCTACTCCCAACAGTCTGGTTCCGTGGTTGGTCAGATGGGTAGGAGGAGGAAGTGGACAAAAGTTATAAGATACCCAAAGGAGAGATGGAAGGTAGATTGCGGTGGGCTCACCTGGATGGATATATAGATCTGGCAGGTACTCTCACTAGAGAGGATGAGCAGTGCACGCATGTAGCACCATCTGAAAAGTTTCTGGAGGTGCAACGTTCGACGAGAGACGGGATAACAACTGCCTGTGCCTCCACTTCCCCCCTTACTGCCTCCACTTCTTCCTCCTTCATTGTTGTGTATGCAGTCTCTAAAAGTTACAGTGAGTCTCGTCAGAGTCATCCATGCACCATGAAAGAACAGCAGACGGTGTGTGTATGTGTGTGTGTGTCTATGTGTGCATGTGTGCGTGTACAATAGGACGGAACATATGTTCAGTGTTAATGTTATCCTACGTGTTTAAAAAGCCCTTCGTCGTCGTGCACAAGAGACACAGGGGGGAAAAAACTATTCTCCCCGGCGTATATGCCATTAGATCTACTTGATGCATGAATAAGGAGGATCGAAAAGATGGTAACCATGAGACTGTGTGTGCGAGGAAGACATGCAGAAGAGTTAGGAGGCGAGTAGTAGCCGGAAGGCATCTTCTTGAGTAACCAAAGGAATTGCTTTCAGAGTCAGCAGTCTTCGTTGAACGAGTAGACAGACAGTTTGGGTGTTAGTGGTCACCAGCATATACCTCTTCTCGCCGCCTCTCTCTCGTCCCAACACATGCACACAGGACCTCATGTGTGTTCACTGTCGACGTGTGTGAATGTGTGGAAATTTTCAGTTGTATTTTTTTCCATAATTCCCTACTATACTACATTGGTTTGTCATCATCATCATCATCATCGCGGCATCATAGCGTCAACCATAGAACCATCAGCATCATCACCAGCACTACTACTACCACCACCACCACCACCTTTCGATCTTGTTAGATGCGGTTTACCCTTGATAAAGAAGTGCGGGAGCAATCATATTCAGTGCGGCTAGACCTGTCAACCTCAGCCTGAGCAGGTGGTAACTTTTACCAACTGGGATTACATCAAGTGCTAAAAAAGGGGAATAAAGGCTTACCTCAAGTGCTAAATATACTGCTGTCATAACTGTTGACACCGTCCATTAAGCTTTTTCTGTGGAAGAGACGCCGGGGATTTGGTGTCGTTGAGAGCGTATATTTGTCACACTAAAGTATCCCTAGTGGTTTCCCGGTAGCGTGCCGTCATGTGGTGTGGTGTTCAGTAAAAATCATGATCATTGTAGTGTTTTTCAAAACGGATTTGGCGCCAAGCACGTTCCGGTTGGATGGCTGTTAAAACGGCTCTGTTTATGGTGGATGCCTTTGTTGTCACCGGCTGACAGACGTTATTTGCCACCGTTCCAGGCAATATAGCGGTAGTAGTAAAACATTGATTGCGTGGAAAAGTGCGTCGGCGACGGCGGAGGAAAATATTGTAAAACATTGATTTTATTACCTAGATACTTGACATGACAATTAAGTGAGATTTTGGAGCGATTTGATTTCATGCAAAACTGCGGATACTTGACGTAGGAATTACGATTCAACATGGATTTGATTTAATGCAAGTGTGAAGATACTTAGTATCACTACGAGTTGACTCGAAAAATTGATTTGACTTCAAAAAAGTGCGCGGATATCTGACAGTATTCGTTTAACGCGAAACACTTATCCCATGCAAGTGTGCATAGGTACTTGGCAGCAATAAGAGTTAACTCGAAACATTGATTGCTTGAATAAGTACATAACTAGTTGTGGTTGTGTAAAACATTGATTGAAAGTGAATGAGGCATTATTGGAGAGAGGTTTGACTAAAAAACGTTGTTTGTTGGGAAAAGTGCTTTTTGCTTGACCTCGACAAGGATTTTGGGATGAACAGTGATTATTAGCCGGTAAAGTGGATTAGTTTGACAAGAAGTTGACGTAAAACACTTTTGATATGGCGGAAAAGTGAGTCTGGTTTAGTTGGATCCTAGTGACTTTATCCATTAAGAGCTCATGACTGCGCGGCTGCTTTGCGCAGATTGGACGGAGGAAATCGACTCAAAGACAAGGTACGTATCATGAGCCTCATTTCCCTTTCCATCACATCCCTTAGTCTGCTTGCCTGCTCGTTTGAATTAGGATTACAGCTACAGGACGATTAGATGTTCGGATGCAAAAAGAAAGAGGGGAAAGAACCAGTTGAGCGCTCCAACCAGATTCTAATAACTAGATAATCTGGATGGCAGTGATTAAAGACAAACTAGATTACACAGTCCACCTGATTTTGTTTACAATATTCCCCGTGTGCCTCTCTCCCCACACAGCCGGATCCCAAGAGCCTGCGTACATTCATTCACTTGGTCCCACAGCACTTCAGAGTCGGAGAAAAATTTAAATTCTCATCAGGAGTGGATATAATTTCGTATTACTTTTTGAACATAGGATTTAAAGGGTTCAAAACTCGTGGAAATGGGCGTTGGGACGGTAAAAAAGAATTGAAAATCTCCACTCACTTCACTCCGACTTGCTCTCTGACTGTGAGTCACTCCGCCGTCAGACGTCCCACTTGGTCCTTCTCCGGCCGTTATTTTATGTGTGTAATATGTGTGTGTGTGTGTGTGTGCGCGCAAGGCTTTCATACACAGAGGAAAATTGGTTTGCGTGCTCCTTGCCGGTGTGAAAATTGATGCATAATTTCCCTTCCACATGATCATCATGATAATGTGGAGGAAAACCATGGACGTTGTCTAAATAACCCGAGTGTTCGCGAAGGATTATCGCACTACCGAGACAAGAGAGATGTTGCTGGTGAGCGCCTTTTAGTCATATAACTTTTGTGTATGTTCACCATTTGTTAGGTCCAAGAGGGTCTCCTCCACCCCTCTGTTCGACACTACATAACCATGTTTTTCAAGAGCAGCAGAGCTGCACACACTGCAGTGTGTGTGCGTGCGTATATATATACGCTCTATGAAGGATTACGTCCATAAAATACCGGCGGGGTGGTTGTTTAAGTCAGAGAGAGGAACGCTTTGGTATATGATCATAGCTTTAGTATTGTGAGGAGGGCACATATACATTTTCTAGCAAGATCTGAGGAGTACGAGGACGAAGAAGATGACGATGATGATGATGATGATGATGGTGATGAGCAAGCAGGAGTTTCACACAGATTTCAGGTTCAAAATGATGATGAGGCGGAGATGGCGGAGGATGAGGAATCTGTGAGTGTGTGTGTGCAGCCGAGATTTTTTCCTTATTTATGCTCTGTATGCATCCCACAAGTGCATGCCTAGGTAGAAAACATTGAGTCTGTTCCAAAGATGAGGAGGATGCAAGTGGGATGTGTAGTTCAGGTGGCAATCCGTCGGCTTCACAAACAGATCAGAAATTATATGGAGGATGTACACCTGTACATATATGCTTCTTCCGCCCGTTCTGCCCATATTTTCCGCGTACATTGGCTGTGGAAGTAACTTGAGTTGGATCCGCTCATTCCTCCCACTACTAACTACTACTGCTGCTGTTGCTGCGCGGATTCGTACACGGTCATAATTTTACCGTCTTACACGGTACATTTCCCCGAGGGATCTATAAGGCCTCCACACCACCGGAACTAATCGGTAATTAAAGGCACATTCCGGCTACTTTTTTGCGGCCCACTCCGTCCATAATGGAATGTTGATTTTCATTTACGGCCCCAATTTTTCCTTCTCTGATAAATTAAATCCTTGACGCCTCCGACCAGAGCCGAGTCCAATGCGGTTCCGCTCCTGAGAGCCCACTTTTTCCTACACATTGTCGTCTGGAAGAGGGTAGCGACTGCAGCAGCAGCCACACATTACTCCGCTTCTCCTTTAGTTCACATGTAAATCAAAAAGATTTGAGTTGGCTTTGGCCCTTGTATTATTGAGACTGTGTGTGAGAGAAGGAGTGTGAGCTCGCTCGTTACCCCCATATTATGTGTTGGTACACATGAGGATTTGATTGGGTGGGAATTGCGTTTTTCCCTGTGGTTTCCACGGGTTCATCCCGACGTGAGCAGGCGGATTCCTTCAGAGTAAATGGATGAAGGAATTGACCAATTTATCATTATGATTTCCCCTCTGCGCTCTTTTAATCCATATCATCAGAGGGAAGTTTGGACAGTGTCAGTGTCCAGACAGGCTTCCCCAGGTTCACACACCGCCTTTGAGGGCATCGGAAATGGCTTCTGAGAATCCTCCTCCCTTTGTTGCAGAGGCTCTTCTCCGGAAACCTGACGGGTCATGCGTCATGGACGACAAGCCTCTTAAAATTTTCAACGTCTTTTCGAATACAATGTCAAAGCAGCAGATATTTCAGCTTAAATACTTACAAACACACATAAGCACACATACATAACAAACACACACACACACACACTAGGCGGACAGTAGTGTCGGCAGGGTTTGAGCAACTGTTTGGGATTCACGCCCATATAATTCCCCGTAAATTCCGCATTGATCAAGTGACAAGAGTGTGTTACAGTATATACTTTACGAAGAGCCATTATTGAGAGCTCGAGTGGACTCTCGAGCGGTGATGTTGTTGTTGACTGGTGCGGCGTGGATATAACCATGCCGGAGCCATTGTGCCTTCCCTCATCCGCTACAAGGTGTAGAGCAAGTCAAGATTTTCCAAGAATTATAGCATTCAGTTCATTACAATGTGAGGTTTTAGGCTTACAATAAAGTCATTCTTGTCCTTTGTGTGGAGCAGGGGGTGTAGCGGGGAGGAAGATGAAGATGATGATAATGATGATGAGTCCCTTGTTTGTTCAAAGCGCTGGTTTTCAGCTCTGGAAAACTGGTGGGGCAGGAAGGAGCTCAGGGTCCAGCATAAGCAATGTACTGTCTGTCTGTAGCCTGAAGGTTTTTCCAAAAGGTGTATCCAGTATGCCCACAAGTCAGGTTGAAATGCACCATTCTAACTGTACTCTGGTGATACTTATGACGCACTTGTTCACATCCCCTTTGTTCCGGCCCGTCTCTAAGGCCTTTTGACAGTGCGGGAACTTGAAATGGAATGAGATGAACGCGCGTGGTTTTGTGAAGGAAGGACCCTGAGGATTTGATGGAGATGATGATAAAGACAGCCCTGACGCGGCGGGTCAAGACTTTTCCAGGCTTGTTAACAATTCCAGCACGGAGAAAGACCTCTTGGACATTCCCCCGCGGGTGCCATACATACATCTTACGAGCTCCATGAAAAATATCCGTGTGGTTAGAATTTTAAAGGGCCGAAGCATGACCTCCCATCATGTATGCACCTTCTCCCCATGGATCATGTCAGTCAGCTCAGTCACGAGCTCTATCGCATCTCACTGTGAGATGTTCCCCTCGCATCCGCTCCATGTCCATCTTAATTCGTGTGTGTGTGTGTGTGTGTGTGTGTGTGTGTGTG
>VYYI01000609.1:0-28506 GCA_021029175.1 Bilobella aurantiaca
GATGGTCCCGATGATGGTAGAGCCTCCCTTGACTCCTTGATTTCAAAATAACCTTTCAAAGTCAAACTAATTTTTATAAAACAAAAAGTAATGATGATCCTGATGACCTAGAACGCCTTGTATAATTGAAACTGGCCTACTTCCGCTACTGGTTGACCGTTTTGCCACGGTTTTTCTTTTTGAAATCATAACATAAATAATTTCACTCATTTTCAAAACTAAGGCTTAAGTAGTCCAAGGAAAAAAAACGAGGCCCTCTTAACGTAACTGTAGTTGAGCTTAATTTAATAAATGTTAAAGACCCACCTTCCTGTTTGAAGATTAATTGGGAAGTGGATTCGGTCACTTTATTAATTGTCCTCTGCTGACTCTGCCTTTCTCCTCCTCTCCATCTAAAGTGTTTAATTCCGTTGCGTTGCTTTTCAATTAATCATTCGGGGACTTAAGAGCCCCCTGAAGGAGAGCCTTTGCGTGTTTTTGAGGATAGAGGAAGTCAATTAGAAATTCATTAGGGAGGATGATTGTGCAGAAGTAAGTGTCGAGATCTCGAGTGTAATTGCAGAGTAAGTGGAGAATAATAGAAGAGCTGATTATCTCCCTTCATCCCTCAAACTACCCACTTCATCTCTACTCCCATATTACAATATCATTACTACTCCAGTCCACTCACAAAATACTTCTTTTAAAGACGTCTCTTCTTTTTTTTTTTTAAAAAGACGTCTCTTTTTTAAAAAGACTTTTTTTTAAAGACGTCTTCCCCCTTTGTCCGTTAGTAGCTACTGAAATTACAGTCCCTGACAAGTGCTTCAGGAGGTGACAAATGATGAAGCTCTTCTTTTAAAAAAAAATTCTCCGTTTAACGCTTCATTAAACTCAAAAACTCTTCAAAAGATGGGTGACTAACAACGTAATTATGATTATGATGTCTTTTGAGTGGTACAACCACAAAGTGAGACATTTTAGAAAAAGCTGTCATTGTAAATTCTAAGAAAAAATTATTAGGAATGTAATTTGTGGTGGATTTTGTCCCCTCAACTTTATAAACGTCACTTTGCGAAGCCTCTTTCGAATATAACATAATTATAAACAGAGTTTTTTTTGGAAGTTAGAGGCAAAATTTGCAAGTCATAAATTATTATATTGAAGATTATGGAGCAATTGTAAAGAAAAGGAGGATTTTAGATGCATTCAATTTCCAATTTTGCTACGGAGTGGAATAACCTTAATTGACTAAAAGCGCAATTATAAAAGCGTAGCCAAACAAGCCATGTTAGAATCATTGCATAATGAATATAATCTAAGGAAATAGAATTTTCTCGTTAAAATTGAACTGATGGATGGCTTATTTGGCGAGTTAATTTAGTAAATCTAAAATTTCGTGTCCGCACAATACTGCTTTTAGCATTATAAAATGTTTTAACGATCTGAGGCTTTTTGAATTAATTAGGTAATAAATCGTTGTCATTTTGAGCCTTGAGAGGTCGAAAAAGTACGGGATTAAGCACATAGTGCTTCCAAAACGTTTCCGAGAGTTGAAAGTCGTGTTTTGGTCACTACGCTACGTCGAACGGTCGTAACCGCCGCGGTTCAGATTTTTGAACGACCCCACTTTCCCCTCTCTGCTTTGAAAAGAAGCATTGTTAGCAGGGATCCGTGAAAGCTTTCTGAACCATGTTATTTAGAAAAGTTCAGAAAAGAAAAAGCAAAGGGAGCAGTCGTGATTGGAATCTATCTAAATCTCAAAGGATGTTTTGGAAATGGCCAATGATCTCAAATTACGCATTCAATGGACCAGAGCTCAAAAACGTTGAGGAAAACTTCCCTCAAAACGGATCGCTTTTGCCCGTGAACAAATCTTCAGAGGAAGGGAAAATAGGCACAAACTCTCTCGCAGCCTCCTACATATTTTAAAACACGAAAGCTATTCAAAGGGAAAACGAATCCAATAATCGATAGATAGAGAGTTGAAAAAAAAAACAAGTTCACTTTGAAGAAGTTTGTCCTTTTTTTTTTAAAGCGGCGCACACTTCCGCCCCGACAGAAAGAGAAAGTGGTTGAGGAGAAAAGTTTTGGAGAGGAGAAGGAGAAAGTTTGTGAAATGGGGATTTGTGGGGTAATTTCCATTTGAAGTCCATTTGCTTTCACTTTTGCTTTCACTTCCAATGTAATTGAGCTCAATGTGGAGCTAAAGTGGGAGAGCTGCGCGGCGGCAGTCGAACAAAGGAAGGAAAGGGAACTGGCTAATGAGAGAATTAATTTTAAGGAGACAATGAAAGTAGAGGGGGGAGGGGGCTTTTGCGGGCGCTGAAACGCTGCCAGCCTCACCATAATTACACTGTTTAAATAAAATTTTGTGTTGTGTTGTAAAAGAAAAGGCCTTGGAGAGTGAAGTGGCACTTGAGAATCACTTTCCGCTTCCATTCCCTTTCCCTTTGTCTCCTTCCCTTACTACTCAAATAACAATAAAGGGCCCTTAATTCACTTTCTCCAAATATTTCCTCCCGCTCTAACAGTGCTCATTGGCTCCCATAATTACAACAATTTAACACTCCAAGGCCATTTCCTCAAATTTTATTGCCCCTCTTCAAACCCACTTGTTTCAAAATTCCTTCTTTCTCTTTCATTTTACCCCATTTTGAAAAGTTTGGTAAGTCATCTTTCCTTTTCCGCCTTTTTCGTAGAAATAATTACGCACTTTCACAATTTTCACAACCATCCGTTTTCAACTTTTTTCTTTAAAATGCTAAATAATAGGAAACAATCCTGTTAAATATTACCTTTTAATTATCAAAATACAACAGATTATGTTGCCGGATTTAAGGGTCTTGTGGTGACTGGCTTGTTTGACTTTTTATGTATATTTTATGTATATTTTATACTATTTAAAAACATTTTCATATTTTATGTACTTGTTTTTTATTTCAATTCTAAACTATTCGACTAAAGGGCCTCCTGTCGCATGGCTGCTAGGCTTAAAAAATGTAATCTTTTACACATTTTTTTCTTAATTGTCAAAAATAATTTTGCTTTAAATCTGTAAATAATGAAAACATTAAGTAAGAATCATAACTTTAGCAAATTAGAAATTTCAATTCGTGATGCCGTTTTTAATTTCGAAAGAACAAAAATTACAAATTGACAGATCTATAACGAGACAAACAAAACTTTATGGATACTAAATACTGACAACTATTTGGGCCGGTCGTTACAACGTTCAGAACGACGCAGGGAAAATATTGGAACAGTGAAATGAAACCAAAATTGAGAACCAAGCAGTATGGAGCACTATTGAGCTGGAATTGTACAGCATTTTTAGGGTGAGGGTGTTTCAAAATATTCTACTGTTACTTCGTGCCTGGAATATGTGGTTGCTTTTGTTCCCTTTGTCGCTGGAGTCAATTGGTATTTGTTCGAAAACAAAGGGCTGGAAAAGGAAATAAAGGAAAGTGAGTTCCGGCCGTTCTTAAAAAGAAAGTCTTCATCTCACTTTCTCCATTTCGGAAAGAACTCGGAGAAAACACACTTAAGTCATTTCCTCTTCCTTTTCAGACCAGGACAATGGGCTTGCTGGAGACTCCAGCCACTCCAGTTTATGCTTTTATTAGCTTACTCCAGGAAAATACGCTGGAGAAGCCTAGCCCACTCTAAAGCAATCTCAGAAACGAAAGGAGTGAATTATACCCTTCTAAAAGTTAGATCCCATTTTTAAAGAGCGTGAAGGAAGACAGGCGGAAATCCTAATTTATCCTTCGCGTTTCCGCAGACGCATTAGCATATCAAACCTGCCATTTTCCCAATCCTAATCGACGCACAGACACTACGAGAGGGAATTATTATTCAAAACCGCATTAAGGGCCCCCCCTCGAAAGAGAGCCTTAATTGTGAAACCCTTTGATTCTATATTCCTGGGGTTTGGAAGAGTGTTGATGACTTCCGGAGTTGAAAGGACTTTGAAGTCCCCAAGGGCTTCCGGAAAGTGGAGAAGTGCGTGTGTAAGGGAGTAATTTAAAGCTCATGTTGAACGACTAATGGCCCCTCAAGTGCTTGTAGTAATAAAATGAGAGCCTTCAAAGTGGCCCTTGATCTCTAATAAAATAACAACGTTCAAACAGGGCCTCTTTGAACCCCAAGTGGCCCTCCCTCGAGACATGGATTTTGCATGCTGGAGACCCATTAGGAGCTGGAACGATTAAGAGCCACAAAACTCCCACTTATCTTATGTCGGAACCCCAAAAACAACCAATTCCCACATTTAGCCCTGCAATCAAACCAAGATCATCTCCAGAGATCAGTCAGAACAACAAAAAATGAACGTCGTAATCTTGTTATTCAACAAAATCAACATTTTTACTTCTAAATTGAGCATCTGCTTAATAAAAGGATTTTGGGTATTATTTAACATTGCGAGTGATAATTTAAAATGCACCCAAATTTTGAAAATTAAAAATTATCTTACAACTAAACTTGCACAACTTGTAATAATAGAAATGCTTCGCAACGTGTTAACTTAACCAAATAAACCACGAAAGTAATTAAAAACCTATTTCTCTATTCTAAGCTGACCTACACCTCTATACCCTACGCTTAATTAGTATTTTTAAGTAAGTATACAATCTTGTTTTAATTTTTTAATAGCACAAACAATTTTCAGTTTTTATTCTTAATCAATTTATTCATAATTTATACGGTAAACATTGCAGAAACCATTATTTTAAACTCATTGTAACCATTATAATGAGACATCAACGTAATTGCACTTTCTTAGGGAACATTGGGGGACACTATTAATTTGTTGGATGGATAATTTCTCTATTATGAAAGTTATAATACGAGGACGTCGATACATTCGAAGGTTTAAAAAAAAGTTTTCGTTTCCAAACTGCTAAAAATATGCTTTGTAATATCACTTTTTGCAATTTTTACCCATTGTCTCAGTGTATTTTTTCTTTGCAATAAGTTACGTGGGATTAATCCGTTTTTAGTTTTCGCCACATCGGATATTTAGAAGAGAGAATTAATGGTCTTTGAAAAAAGGAGAATTAACTTAAATTAATTCGAGTCAGAATTAATTGCTGTAAAACTTAAATTTAACATCACTGCTTACGATAATATTCAAACGGTCTAAAGATTGCATTCCCTGCAAATCGTGCAGCAAGAGAATGGCTTTTTATTGGCTTTTTGAAGCAAGGCGTTTGCGTGTGAGGAAGGCGGACGAATCCCTTGGCTTGAAAACCATGTCTCATGTTTCTGTATTCCTGAACCGCATCTCTGCCTCAGTAGATCTCCTCGTGACAATTTGAAATGAAGTGATAATGGCTTTTCCTTTATTTGATATTCATGAGTTGAGCGAGGCGTAAGGCAGAGGGGAAATCAGTGCCATAAACTGGAGACGCTCCTGGAGAAAGTCACTGGAGAAAGTCCCACGAGAGCATCATCTCATATTCTCTCCTCTCTCAGCTCTTCCAGCGCTTCTAAAAACTCTAAATCATGCGCAAAGAGCCCTTCAAAAAGTCTCATTTTTTTTGTTTTACAAGTTACGGCGCCTACAACCCAGCCCTTAAGGGCCTCATTTGTTGATAGAATTAGACCGCCCTTATTAGCTTTAACGGTACTCGAGAAGAAGATGAGATCTTAAAGGTAAATTGCTCTTGTTAGAGGACTAAAGAGGTGTAAAATGATACGATTTGAAGACGCCAAAAAGGGCCGTAGTTACGGGTCTGGAGTAAAGAAGAAAAAAGTTGGTTTCAATTGGTTTTGCGTGACTTTACATTATTCCCATGTCTTTTAAGGCGGCGCACAATGCTCCTGACACATTGTATTTTTTTTTCCTTGTTACGTTACGTGTAAGGGGTCAATCGAAGAGGAGCAGAATGATAGGAAAAGATAATGATCATCTCTATTAATTTTATTGTTGTTCCTAATTACGGTTCCCCTCTCTCAACCCCTAATGGCACTTTGATCGTTTCTCACAATATTCCAAAGAGCCTTTTTCAAAACTTGAAAAAAAAAATGTGTATGGATCCCTTCCGTTCTGCTTCTTTGACTTCGTTTTTTTTTCCTTGGACTTGATCCTATTGTCATTTAGGAAGTTGGTGGAGCCCTTATTCAGTTTTGAGAGGCGCCTTAATCAAATTATTCGAAGGACTTATTATGGTAATAGGGACCTTAGACTCACTTCTCGCCGAGCAGACCTCTAATTCTAAGCTACGGAGGAAACCACCACCACGAAAGGATCAGCAGCATTTAAATCTTCCGCACATGCTGCGCCATGACTAGGGGCAAAGTGAAATCGATAAATAGTAAAAGGGACGCTGAAGGGACTCCGTCAAGCGTTACGGCCCAATTCAGCGCTGTTGGACACTAATTTATAGTTATTAAATTTGCGCTGGAAAAGTGTCGTTAGTCAATGTTATTTTACATGACTCGTTTTTGGAAGCCCAAAACTAAAACAAAATCAACGGTATACAAACTCATGTAGAAATTGTTTTTAATAGTTTTTATTTTATATTTAATTTAAAACACTGGGAAAATGGAAGCGGAATTGCTAATTGTCCAATATTTCAATATTTATGTATTTAAATAGCAATTTAACTGCTCTACAACCTTATTAATATTCAAGAACTCTTTTTGAAACAAACAAAAAATATATTTTGCCAAGTTTTTTTTCTTATTAAATGATTAATTATCTTATAGAAATTTTTATTATATTTATGATTTATCTTATTTTCATATAGAAATACAAGAAAATTTCATTAAAAAAATTATTGTTGGTCTCCTTTTTTTGTTAAAATATTTTGCAGTGATACTTATCATTAAGCTGCTTTTAATTATTTTTTGTGCCTAATTTAGCTAATTAACCAAAGAAATAAAAACAAATTAAAAGAAGAGGATAAAAGGCGAAAAAGCCACTTTACCACTTTTTCTCTCTTGTTTTTTTTTCTGGAGGTCAATTGTATCTTGGTTTTATTGCACTTCCTACGTCATTTACTTACGACTTTTGTTTCCAGAACTAGCAATTTGAAGCTTCTCCAGCACCCTTTGTATGTGCTAAAATTTTAATTTGCGTGGTCATTTGAGAAAACTGCAAATTATACCATTTGAATTTAGATGGTAAAGCTGTCGAGTAATGCTCGAGCCACGAAGGGCGCATTATTAAAACGGGGTTTTAAAAAAAGCTCGAAAAAGAAAATGAGCATCATTGTAAAATTGGACGTCTAAAGTGATCATTCATTTTCCCTCTTTTCCTCTTCTCGACCATTCTCCGCCTTCCTAAGTAATTGTCTATTGAATGATATAATTTAGGAGAATTCATTTGATCGTGAGATGTTTCTAAAGGAAATGATTCCCATTATTCCAATCTTCGCAAGGGCCCTCATTTACAAGGGAATCAAATTATGATTGGAATCGTGACAATTTCTTACTGCCTTATTCGAAAAAAAAAATTCAAATTTTTTTGTTAAAGCTTCCCATTTTCTATTCTCATATTTTCCACTCCTCCACTTTCGTACGCGTTCGTTTATTAAACCCTCAATTGGATTCCCAAACTTCATCTTTCTCCCTTCCTCTGCTTTTTAAACAATTTTTTTTAAGTTTATTACAAAATATTTCTAAAAAAAATTTATTTGTTGCAAAACAGTTTTAAACAATTCTTTATTTTTAAGCCATTTTTTTTACATTTATTACAAGATATTTCTAAACAAGTTTATATTTTTAATTTGTTACAAAATATTTTAAAACATTTTTTTTAATTTTAGGCAATATATATTTTTTTAATTTATTACAAAGTGATAAGCAAAGATTTTTATTAAATCCTAAAGCTATTTCTCAGTAATCCCAGAAAAGTTCTCATTGTGTTGTTGGCAAGTGTGCTTAAATTTCTTACAAAGCAAAATAAACTACCCATTAACTTTTTATTATTCTTCATCAAATGCTACTCTTAAGAAGGTTTAGCCTTCTTCCATTAATTAGGAAATAATTGCGCGGCCAAAACTAAAATTCATTTAAACTTTATTACGTTTTAATCGTTGAAAAAATTGTAGCTGATGAGTACTTATGATGCAGTTAGCAAGAAAATCAAGGCTGCGAAGCTTTAGCCTTTAAGGAGGTAGAAAATGAGTTGATTTTAATCTAAATTGGATGATTAATTGCGAAAATTTTGTGTATAAAAAACGCCTTAAAACGTTTTTGCCTGACTTTTTCTTGCCTACTCATCCCTCTCTTAAATGTGTTTAGAAGGTAAGTGGAGGTGAATAAGTCGAGGTCGAGTGTACTTTGTGCGTTAATTCGACTGTGACGAAGAATCTCAGGTTTCCTTTCCAAACTGGATTCTTATCCCATCGGATAAATGATGCTTAAGAAGAAAAAAAAAATCTTATTTAATTTCTTCCCTCCAAATTCAGTGTCTATAATTATGTGCCTGTCTCCTACCACACTTGCCCTTATTTCTATCACTCCTCACCATCTTCCCACAACTTTTTTCCATTCCCCAACAAAAATATACAGAGCGTTTCTTAAGTACTGGCTTAAAGTGAAAGAGCAAACTTTTTCATCTCTTGGCTGCGCATGTGCTCTTTTCAGGGAATCCAAGCCAGCTAATAATGTCCGCGAATCTGTCCTGCATCCTATTAATGCGGCGTATAGGATCTAGTGCTTCGCAGGCAGCCCTACGGCTAAATCTGTATCCAAATGATTGCTTTACTTTGAACTTCCCAGTCTTCCGTACTTGAGAAAGTCTCTGTATATCACAAACTTTTCCGTTTAGCTCTTCCCCAACTACCACCAAGTTAAAAGGACGCCTCTAAATGCTCTCTTTATCATCATAGAACAAAAACAGGACAATCTGTAGTAAGATCTGAAAACTATTCAGTTCCTGCTTAACGTTTTACAACTCACTTGGGCAGGAGGCCAATCAGCGCTAAAAATCTTTCGGCCTACGAAAAAAAGAGGGCAAAACGGAAACGCTGAAGATCAAAAGTATTTAATGCGCATGTTCTCCCCGGATGGATCCCTTATCTCCTAAGGGTAACCCATTTGCCTTTTGTCGTAATGTTCCGACTGGAAACGGTAACGCACACAGTGTGCCTTACCATTGAAGGCTCTTTTATAAAAGTTAATTTCACTATTGTTTCCGCCGTGCAGTCTGTTCTGAACAGTTTTTGAGTGGTAAATTTTGAACAATGCCATTGGAGTGAGCCTGTTGTTAGTCAGTGCGGAAATGCCCTTTGTATCTAATTTCAATCGCTTTAAACAATTTCCTTCCGGCCATGTGGAGACAAGACTCCTTTTGTCCAGCGTCACCAGCGTTTCATGCTTCAATTCGCTGGACTGGAAACTTGCTTCCAATTCAAAAAGTCTTCCAGAACAATCAAACACTTTGCATCAATTCAGTCAGAGAAAAGTGACAGAAGGCATCCGCCCTCAGCGCTTCAGCTCCCGCATTTCCCACTCGAGCGACAAATAAGCCTCCAAAATTTCAAGTTCCTCATTTTTCAAAGAGTCATTTCACAACTTGTACAGTGCATTTCATAAGTTGTAGTACAATGATTGATGATACAAATGCAATGATACAACGATGAGAGAAAAATGCACAGAAAAGACTTAAAGTAAACTTACGAACCACCAGATTGCTTTTGTTCGTGCAATATATTCAAGGATTTTAAATTCAAGTTGTGGTTTTTGTTTATTCAAAATTCTGACTAAAATTTTCAGCATTTTAAAAAGTCTCTGTATATTTACCAATCACAAAAGAGCCTTGCGCTTCTTTAGCCTGGCTTAAGTTGATCGCGGCGCATTTTTCACAGTGTAAACTTATTTTGAGTTGCCTATTGAACTTTCTCTGTAGTTGAAAATAGTTGACTAAAACGCAATTTAGAGCAACAAAAGAGGTCTTCAAAAGGACCTAAATTCAAAAAAGGTCGATGATCATTTTCCATCTTGAAAAGGGCCTCTGGAGCATATGGAGAGAATCCAGAGGCTGATCAATACAGAAACTTCATTCAAATTTCCCTCTGTCGTAGGCAGCGCTCTCCAGCCACTTCGTGCTAAATTTAATATGAAACGCTGACAAAATGAGAGGCTGAGTGGCTGGACGGGGACAGCGAAGCGTGGAAGGTGTTGATTGGCTGGTACCAGGCGGAGAGCAGCTTATGCGATCCCCTTTGAATTCAAAGTGACTTCCAGGCGTCTTTCAAAGGAAAGTTGACGGATTAAAAGTCCCTTCTGCAGGGCCCGTGTCAAAGTGAACCTGATTTTACAGGCCTTTCAAAAGTCCCTCACAGAGCCCTTCATTCAAAAGCACTTCGATTATCCTCCATTTCAAGTGGGAGAGGACTTATGTGCCTTGAAATTTCCATGCAGAAACGAAGTAAGAGGACTTATACAGAGCGTTTTTTCATGTGGTGTGCTAAATGAGAAAGTCCAGTGAAAACGGTTCTGGAAGAATTCCACTAATTAAATCCAAAAAATTTTCACTTTTACGCAATGACAGGTAGAAAAAATTTTTTACCGTTTGTCAAGATTTTTTTTAATGTTTAAATCTGAGTTTTATTTTAGAACGACATTTCCTTCCTTTCCCGGGCTTTCCGATTTGACGGCTATCAAAAAACGCTCTGTATATACCTCAACATTTCTGTTTCACAGTATCATGCTTCTATGCCGCCTCAACATTTCCAGGTTTCATTTTCAGGATCGTTTTCTGAATATTGTAAAAGCCTATTCAGCCCCACAAAGCATGAGCTATATCGCCGGTAATGTTCTGATTTAAATTCCGATTTCTCTTCCCGTTGGATGCTTCTCTCCTTCCTGAGTTGATTTAAGCATCGGATTTCCGGCCCTGGAGAATATCATTTCAAATTCAACGCTGGAATCGCTGGAGAATAGACACAAAAATGAAGCCTTGCTTGCTTTCACTTTTTAGATTGGATTCGTTATGCTACGGCCCTTAAAGTGGGTAAAGGGCTACCCAGGAAGCTCCAGAAATCTTCTCCGGTCTCATGCTCGTTACCCACCACTTTCCAATGCGGTTATAAAATTTCCCATTTTGCATTAAATTCAAATCAGGTCATAAATTACCAGCGTTATGTCAGTAAAGAATTTTCGATGCCATCGTAAATACAAAAATCAGCGACTAGAATCTCCCCGAAAATTTAAAACAATGAAATTTAGATATTTCAGAAATCACTATGCAAAATGTCCGAGTACTTTGCAATAAAAATTAATGTGATATACATTTATTTTTGTAAACACTTAACTCCCAAGTCCCAACCTAATTAACCTAGATTCCTGGAAATCGTTGTTTTTTTTTTAATAAAAATTAGTTTAGTGATTTCGACCACTAGCAAAGACACAGTTTAATTGACAACAAAATTGTTCAAAACAATTTAAACATAGTATTATTTTTGGTTAACTTTAATTCGATGCTTTTCGACAAACCAGCGAAATCAGTCTTTAGGTGATTTGTTAATTAGTTATAGGGTAGTTTAGGTTTTCAAACGCGTTTAGCAATTTCAAACAAGGGATTTTAAGATTTGTTTTTGTAAAATTGACGATGATGAGGCCAAGGGCCTTTTAGTTAGTTAGCTCATGCTTGCCTCGGCGCATGACTCAACTTTATCACACTATTATTTTGCTCGTGCTCCCTTGGTCGTGTGCTGCGTGGCATTGCGGTAATTGCGTTGTTTTGTCGTGTCGTACAGACTTATAGCGTGTGAGGGCCCTTGTTGAGGATTAGCGATGATGACGCGATAGGAATCGTCCCTTCCCTCCCTGCTCTATCAACCGTAAATGTTTGTCCATATTTTGGGTAAATTCGTTTTTTTTTTCAAAAGGCCCGCCACCGCTGTCGTCATTAGGAAATCCTTTCCGACGCAATGTGACAAAGTGGCGGATGTCCTTTTGAAATGACTTTCTAAATGGGCCTATTGCATGTCCACATTATTCTGTGCCCGAATCAGCTTAAGAGCTAACCACAACTGCTAAATTGTAGTTTGAGCCAATTAAGCCACATTATAAATGTAAAGTCAAAAAAGAATACAAGCAGCACGGCGTGGCGCACGATTCAAGAAGCTAATTATAATGCGTCCAATAACTGTCATGTCATCATCAATGCGTCCAATAACCTTAACGAGATGTGCTCAGTAAAAGTAAAGAGACAGAAAGTATTTCTCGAGGAGAAAAATGAGAAATGGAAAAAAAATGAGAAAAAGTTTTGCCTTTCACAAAACGACCAAACTCGCTTTTGAGTAAGATGCATTCGTGAAAGATGGAGGCGGATCGGGAAAATTATGCAAATTGGCAGTACAGGTAGGCGCTTTACCTGACGTTTTTTGAGAGGCCCTTTACAAAAGAAAGTAGTGGTTTTACATTTATGGGGAAAAGTGGAGTCAATGGAGGACAAAAGGCGGAGATGTGCGAAGATCTTCTGCGTTGACACTTTTCCTGAAGCGTTTTTTGAATAGTTGGCGTTTGAATAGCTCCTGCAGCAGCAGATCTGTTTAGGATCTGTTTAGGATCTGTTTAGAAGAGCCAATTAGGAGGCTTCCTTTTCCTTCTCTGATACGATTCCCACCAACCAATCGTAAGGAGGGCTGGGCCAGGAGGCGGGCCTTTCAAAACCACTTTATTCGTATCAACAACTCCCCTCAACACTCAATCCACTTCAGTATCTTCGCCACTTCACCACCGGCAACAAGTGTAAACACTTTACTCACACTAATTAACTCAAAAATATCCAATTAACCAATCACACTTAACCCCACACTTAACTTTCCTAAAGCGTTTAAGGCCAATTTTTTCAAGCGTCAGTCGGTGAGCAACTGTTCTTCAGGGAAGTATCAGTCAATCGCTGCAAATCAGATCATTTTCCCAAACAAAAGATTGATTATCATCCGATAGCTTTTGAGCAAACCTTTCAACCGTTTGAGGAAATTACGAAAACTATTGGAGAGATTTTTTCCAAATTTTTTTTAAAACAGCATTTTGTTCAAATGCTAAATGGTATTGACACCAGTGTTGAAAGTATTCGAGAACTATGACAGTGAATGGGGGTTGTGAAGCTTCTGGTGAAGTGTCTCCATCTCCTTCATCGTCCATTTCGTCCGCGACCTCTGACCTTTCAATTTCGGACGAAGTCCCTGACCTTCCGAAACGTTTTCAAGGGGCCTCCTTCCCTTCGTCCAGTGCCCCACCAATACCGCCTCTAGATCCAATAAAATTTGCAAATCCCTTTGCCCTCGGCCCGCCGCCACCACTCGGAAGTGCTGCAATGTCCCTCCTGGACCACCATGGCCCCACCAACAATGGACCTAGTAATAACAATAACGCGACGACGAACAGTAGCATGAAGAGGGCACGGTTTCTCATTAACGACATTTTGTCGTCGGCCGCTGGAGGCGACAAAGATGACGGACATCGATTCCAGCCCAACAATAATCGAAACCCGCTCCACCATCATCCACTCCTTCATTCCCAGTTCCACTTGCTGTCCCACCATCACCTCCCGCCAAATCCGCTTGGCGGAGACCTTGTACCAAAGGATCTTAGTTTCCATAGAAACAGTGCTTGTGGGGGCGGAGACTCGTCCGACTATGACGACTCGGAATCAATCAAAGGTAAAGTCGTAGAGTTTACAACACAGTTATAAAAGAACCCCCAATTATGTAGTAATTTCCATTTAGAAAATAATTGGCATATCACTGTTAAATATAGGCCTTAAACGACAAATCGCTGAAATTTTATATTGTCTTTTTCCTTTCATTCTCTTTTTTTTTCAACTTTACAATTTAAAAAAATATAATTTGGAAAATTCATTGAAAATTTGTTTTTGTTTTTAATTTTAAACATGTATCACCCCTAAACATTAAATATAATTTCCTCTACAATTAGTGTACAGCTCCTGTTAGCCTTCCTGCAAAATCACAAAAATTTGCCCCAACTTTTTTTTTGCAAAACTTTCTGCAAATAGAGATTGAAAATCGATAAAAAGCCAGTTGCCAAAACTTGATTTACGCCTCTGCCTAATAAAAACGAAGCTGCAAATTTGCATAATTAATTCCACAGGTTAAGTTGGGGTCGTAAAATTTGTCTAAACTTTAAGCGTTGCGTTTATACGAGCCCCAGGACTAGATCATGTTTTGGCAGATTGCACTGCTACACTTTAATTGGAGAGTCATTCCAGGTGAGGTAAGGGGGATGAGGGTGAGTTTTAGGAGTAAATAAAAGAGAGGGTTAGATAATTGAAGTGCAACTTCCTGTCAGGTGCTGTCAGTTCACCTGCTCTTTTGACTTTTGATTTCATGATACCTTCCAGCGTCTTCCAGCCATGACGCTGCTCGAACGCTTTGTCGTACAGTGGTTTCAGCAGTAGGAATTATTGATGACACCCTTACTGTCATTTTAGTCATCGGAAACAAGTTTGGGGCCTCCTGAACAACTTCTGGCTGAAATATTGATGACTTTCGACGACTTGATGATAGCTTTCAGTCCCTTCAAGAGAGCCCTTAGCATAGCGGGAAGTTTAAATGTTGAATGTTAGCCTCAATCAGTGTCTCGATCGCTGATTGACTTCACGATTTCCCATGATTTCGATTTCAATTATGCCCTTGTCGAGGTCCAATGGAGGAACAAATCGGAGCTTTTCAAACACGCTAAGCGTATTAATTATTCAATGGCTAATAGGAAAACTACACAAAGTTTTTCCTCTAAAATGCACGCTATCGGTAACCAATTTTTAAGGCAAACTAAAATCGGATTTCTAAAAATGGGCAAAATTGCTTTAAAAGTTATAAAAAAAAAGTTAATGGAAAGTTCACTCCTTTTGTTTTCTCTTTTTGAGCATACAAAAATTGTTTGTATTAAAATTTTTGTAGCAAATTTCATTGTTCCAATTTGTTTTTCCTCCTTCCCACGCATGTCTCCAAGTTCGCATGGCTTCGTGGTACACGAAAAGGATTTGCAATGTTACTGTTCAACGATTGGCGTAAACTGCCAATTTTTACATTTGTGAGGCTAATTGACGGAGATTCTTACTCAATTGTTCGTTTTCTGCTTGAAATTTTTCGTCAGCCTTAAACCTAAACCTTGACATTTTGTTTTTGGAATTTGAACATCACGTATTAAGTTTCGGCGAAATATTGTCTTATTTTGAAGGTTTTTTTTTCAAAGTTATTTGATATATATTTAGAGTCTCTTTCCATTATAGTGGAATGTTGGTGTTAATTAAGATTCGATTAATTAGCCAATTACTTAATTAATATTTCCGCTGGCGTACCTGAAGGACAATTTGGGCATTTTCTCACCAGAGGCTAATCTCGTGGGAAGAAATATCCAACTGCGTCAGAAGCATAGGGAAACAGTTGCGCCTCATTTTTGAAACGTTTTAATTCTCCAACATCGTTTGCACCCCCAATCTAATCTCGAAATGAAATTGAAATAAATTTTATACCGTTCTCACCGTTTAGGTTGGATAAATAAAGTTTTAATTAAGACATCAACTAATTTATGAGCCCATAAATTAGACAGTTTCACATAAAATGAAGTGCGGAGCCCCTTTTCGGAATGGGTTTTTGGAACGGGAAAAGCGTCAAACAAGTTCTTGTTCTGTGTGTTATAGGTAGTGGGAAGGGGGATGATGATGATGATGAGTCTGAAGGGGGTGGGTCGTCCCCTCGAGGTCAATCGGGTCATCACCCTGGAAACAATACCTCACCCAATCACCACCACCAATCGGGTCTCAGCAAGAAGCAGCGCAAAGCGCGGACTGCCTTCACTGATCATCAGCTCCAGACGCTCGAAAAGTCCTTTGAGCGTCAAAAGTACCTCTCAGTCCAGGACAGGTAAGCCACTTGAAAAAAAATCCGTATTTACCAATTTAAAAAATGTTTTTAAAAAATTCGAAAACAAGAAAATTACTAGGAAATGAACCAAAAATGGTTGGATTTAGGCAGAAAGAATGCAGTTGTACTCAGCATCTCCCCATGATTCCTACCACTAAAAGTACATCTCCGAAAAATTGAAACATGCTGGGTTGAACTGTTTTAATTTAAAATGATTTAAATTTCTGGCTGAGTTTAGGTTTCAAACTAATCAATATAATTCAAACTAATTTTATAGTTAAAAATCATAATAATTTAATTTTAACTAAACTTTTGTACTTAAATACTACTCAAAGTGCAAGGTTAAGTTAGGTTAATTGCGAGATTAAAGGTTATGTTGTGGTTTCGAGTTACGTTTTGATGGGAAACCTTTTGGAATGTTTTGGTGGGGTAACTTGCGGAGAGAATAATTTGGAGGGGTACAGGGAGGGTTCTTTTGCCTTAATCCAACCACCAAAATTTACCCTATTTCTAAGGATAATTAAGCTAATTGCCTTTTTCCTTTGATTACCGCAGAATGGAGTTGGCAGCAAAACTGAATTTAACTGACACCCAGGTGAAGACGTGGTATCAAAATCGACGGTAAGGAAACATGACTTTCTTAGCCCTACCTTAATTACTCTTAATTAACCCATTCTCTAATCTGCCTCAATTACTTCTAATTATTGTTTGCTCACTCCATTTGCGCCAATCCAAAACGGATGGAATTTTTTTTTTAGAAATATGCCTTAATTCTGAGAGCGTGTGTATGATTGGGGAAATTCATTTCTAATGGTTTCGTAATGGGGGTTTACCGTGTGACGCTGTGACAACTTTTCCCACAGCTTGCGCTTGGAGCGTACAAATGGAGCTTCCTCTACATCGCATGCAAAGGTGTAATTGTTTAGTTAATTAACCCATTACAAAGTGGAGGGCATGGGTTTTGGGTTCACATTGCATGTTGGGTTACCGGGAAACAATAAAACGGAAACACTCCTACTTCATTCCTATGAATTTGTACAGGGTGTACAAGCCGTAATTAGAGACACTATAACACTTTGTTCTCAAAGACTCATTTATGTCTTGAACATTGATTTTTACGAGACAAGCTGTAGGAAGGGCTACTGTCGATCCACGCCGACGATGAACTCAATTTGAAAACTCGCGCCATAAAATTTTTCTCTTTGTTTCAGCGTTTTTATGACCTAAAAACATCCTATTCTGATTTTTTTTTGTTCGAATTTTCAAATAGAACAAAATGGAAGCGCCAAACTGCCGTTGGGTTGGAACTGTTAGCCGAAGCCGGGAATTACGCGGCGCTTCATCGAATCTACTCCGCTGCGCCGACGCCATCTTCTTTCTCAAATTGGGGAGCGTCGTTTGACGCTGCAGCGCGCCAGGCAGCAGCGGCAGCGGCAATACCAAAACCAATGCCCTACAGGTATGAGCAGCCATGGTAGGTAACATCACAGTTAATTAATGATTTTAATCTGAGATTTTGATCATTTCCTAAGAAAAAATTTTCATTTGAAATTCAATTTTTCAAAATATAATTTGTCATAATAATGGCGAAGCGATTTCCGTAAAGTATAATTTCACTTGAGCAATTTTCTTGGCAGCGATTTTCAAATAACTCGAGTTTGCCACCAAAAGCAGCGACTTAAAGAGCGTTTTTCTATCAGGTTGTACCCATCACCATTTCCGTCACCAGCGGTAGCCATGGCTGCAGCGCTAGCAGCTCAGCAGCCAATGCTTCCAGCCTCCTCCTCCCTTCAGAGTCTCTCCGCCTTCTACAATTCCCACGGTGGTGGGGGCAGCGGCGGTGGAAGGGAGGGGCGGGAGTCTCAGCCACCAAGTAGCTCAAGCCCCACCAACAGTCACTCACCCGCCACGAACCACCACGATGACCTTGACGACAACCCCTGAACGAGCATCCACCCCGCCCCAAGTACCATTTTTGTTGACTTCTGCGCAGTGTAAAAATCCAAGCGGACCCACCTTACCAACAGCCAAAGTATTTTCTGTTTGTTGTGCCATTAGCTTTACTACACATCTCCGAATCGCTGAAATTTCTCAACAACGTTTTTTTCCCTTCTTCGTAGTTTGTAGATGGACAATCTCCTAATATCAAAAAATAAACAAAAGTTAAAATTTTAAAAACCAATAGGAGCTCCTCTTTATTTTTTCTTGAGTCAATTTGTGCCTGGGGCAAAGTGAGAGAGTGATGACCAATGAGATTGGAGCTGAGATCGTTTAGCGCTGCCTTTTGAAACGCTGGGAAATCGCCAAGAGGCACTTGTGAAGACTACTGGAAGATGATCGTTTTGTCTGATGAAGTTTATGTACAAAAAATAGGTTCCCTTTGTATTCATTACATTCACATTATCCTTCGCCTATTCTTCACAAATTATCAGTCACACACAAAAGCATAATGAAACAGAAGGTGCTCTACCATGAATTCTTTTGTTTTTTACCCCTTCCACGCCCATTTGATACTTCTCGAATCAATCTGGCGCCACAAAAAACGCTCTCAACGTTTCCTCCTTCACAAGAAAAGCGTCGAAAATTTGATTTTTAAAACTAAAATTAAAACAAATTAAACATTAGATTATAAAATCAAATTTGAAATTTGGTTTTATATGGGCGAATAGCAACGCAAATTTTAAAGAGCCTAAACTAAAAGTGAAAGTAAAAAAAATCAAAAGAAAAAAAAATTACAAGTTCATTTCTCACTCACAGATTCATTGCATAGATAAAAAAAAACAAATTTGCATATTAAAATCTGTTAAAAATAAAATGCCCCCAAAATACTTAATGTGCTAGTATTCGTAAACTGCCTGAAATTTTGGTTACATAATCTTAGAAGCACAAAAAATAATAATATTTTTGTAACATTTATACACAAACTAGCCCGTCCTGAAACAAGAGGTTTTTGTGTGTAGTAAAACAGAGCAAAGATTTTTTTCACATACTTTTACACATTCCCTAGAACATCATAATTCTGTGACACGGAAAATATTCGAATAAAAAAAACATGTAAAGATTTAAATTAAATAAAGTGATTTCAAAATTAAATCGTTATTGAGTTATTTTGAGTTAGCTTCTGATTTTCAAGCGGCTGCTTCGATGATGGCGGCCTATTACTGGCAAGTAAAGGAATCGGGGCCTGTAATAATCTGATGAAAATCTTAAGGTAATTTTCAACATAAAAAAAAATTGTATCGAAATTGATGAAATTGATGTAATAGTCTGAGGCGGGCATTATTACAAGTTCTCACGCTCTACCTCTGCTAAGGAAGCGGGGGGCTTGAAGGAGACAAATGAAGTTTGGGGGTCAAAGGGCAAGTCGCTACTTACCGAACGGAAGAGAAGCGTCGTCTTCCAAGGGCCCCTTCCCTATTGTTCACTTTACTCCCTTAATTTCATGCTTCCTTAATGGAGAAAAATGAAGAAGAAAATCATTAAATCATGGTGGAGAATTTTAGGCTCAGGAAAAAAAATTAAGGCTCTACGCGGATGTGGAAGGCAATTAGGAGCATTTTGTGTTAAACCAAATTTCCAATTTGTTTCGCGTGGACTCCCTGTACAATGCAACCACTTAAAAAAAAAGTCCCCACTACGATCTTCTTGAAGTTTAATAAGATAAAAACGAATAAGAAAAAAAAGAACAGGTAGTAATAATTTGGACCCAAGCAACAATCACCTTCAGAACAAGAACAACAATGGGCTTTCTCAACAACAATGGTTTTTGAAGAGGAAAAGAACACCTTAATGAAACAAATTAGCCACGATAAATTCAGTCTAATTCATAATTTTTACCCTCCTTTTCCTTCACGCCTCTGTTTCTTTCCTTCTCTTCTTAAAATTTAAATGTTGCTTTTAAATTTTAAATTATGAATTAATGACCAGAGTCAAATGATCTGGAACAAGGCGCATTACGGCTGAGAAATTATCAATCTGCCGCGCATGACTTCCATTTTTTTATTAAAAGAACCATAAAGCCTTACATCAAGGTGGCACAAATCTCAAGTCCAATCCAGAACACTTTACTTCACTTTTTTTTTCTACTAATCCAATTTTCTTTAATTATCTTGATTTTTTTTTTCAAATCTATCTATTTTTACCCAATTTTCCTGTTACTGTGTTTTGAAGGTCCCTTAAAATCAAATCAAGTGTGAAAGGGCCTTTTTTTAAATTGAAGCCATAGTGGGTGGTTGAGTGATTGATGAATTACGCACACGATTTTAATACGAAGGGAAAGTGGCTAGACAGGTGAAAAAAGGTGGCGCAGAATGGAAAACAAAAAGGAAGTTGTATTCTATTATGCCCGTTTAATCTGATTTTGTGTAGGAAAGGGAATAAGGGTCCAGTGAGAAAAGTGTTGAAGGGCCCACGCTGGCCTAAAAATTCAAAGGGGCCCTTGAAAACACCGGAACCAGCATCAAAGGGTAGAAGAGAAAAAACTGGTAAGAAAGGTGAAAAAGTGATAAAATTCAAAAAAACAAGGTCAGTTACAGTTTCGGGGGATTGATGAACAGGGAGATGAAAATAATTGAGCTAATTTTTATGCTATTGAGTTAAGGGCTCTTCATTAAATTGAAAAGTTTTAATGAGGGGCCTTAGATGCAGAACAACGGTGTTTATTCCTTGTTCATTGTTGTTGTGTACGTGTTGGCGATGATCCCAGTGCTAAATGACGGACCAGGTAAATACAATTAAAATAAAAAAACAGAACTTCAGCCGGAAATTCATTTTTATACTCGGCTAATAGAGCGCGTCTCGCTCTTTCAAGGTCTCCCGCCCTTTATAATAAGCCAGTTTGAAAAAAAGGACTAGCAATAATGGACCACTTACACCTCAAAAATTGTTTAAATTTAACCACGCAACGACACGTGGGAGACCCTTGGCAGTTCAAGAGGGCCTGAAGCCTCTGGAGTGTGCTCCGGAGACCCTTAATAGTGATTTAGTGCCAAGATACAACGCGTTCCTTTAATCGAATGAATGATTTAGAGGTTAAGGGTCCACTTGCATCAAACTGCCCTTTGAGACCCTTCGTCACACCACCACCACTTCACTTCTAGTAAACAATACAAGTATGAAAACTTTTAGGTTTTTGTTCTTTTCTGCAAACAAATTAAGTAAAAAAGAGAGAATGATCAATATCATGAAAAAAATGTATCTTCAAAAGCCAATTTTAGTTATAAAGGAACGAAAATCCACTTAAGGATATTGTTCGGTCCGTCTGTCCCTCCCACTCATGTTTAACTCAGAAAACGGCTCGATTTTAAACTTGTTTAGTTTAAAGTTTGGGAAGTCCCTAAAGTTCGTGAAAGGGTACTTAAAGGTCGAAATAATTTATATTTAAAATTTTCAAAAAACGAAAAATATATGGACCTCTTTATTTTATGTAATGATTTTGTGTAATACGAATATTGCAATGTGGGTTTGCCACTTAATAAATTGATTTTTCGTAAACCGAATAATGAAGCACAGATTTTTCAGTCGACTTTTTTAAGTAAAATGGAATCTTCTTTTTTGCTTAACACAAACGCCAAACATTTTTATTTGGAAATTAAATTTGTTGAAATAAATGAAATGATTCAGTTCGAATTCTGAAATTTGCTAAAATAAATCATGAAAATTTTCAGTTAGTCAATAAAATTAGTGTAAACTTTTGAAAAACGTGAATTGCAAGCATTATAATTATGGAAGAGTAATAGAATTGTGGTTAAGGTGAGGCTGAAGCCTTAAAAAAAATTTGGCAGGAGTGATTACCGCTGCTACCAAAGCATGTAATTGGCTCCACTTTGCCCCTTCGTTTTTTCTTTATTTTCGCATTAGTCTTCGTAAGATTCCCTTCTCGTCTGAGCTCATTCATTTATTTGCCAATTGCCTAATTTACCCCTTGCCAAAACGAGGAGTAGCGAAGCGATAAAAGATTGTCTGAAGGGATATTTCCCTTAATCATCCCTCGAAAAAAAATTTAGCATCCCTTACTTACCCCTTTTTACAATGTAATTTCCTCTCCTTTTATTGCCTATTTTCTTTCTACAGCATTTTTGAACTTGATTCCTATAAAGACGTTTGCAGTTTGATCTCTATCTCACTTCCTAAAAAACTCATCAACCAGTCCTTTTCCCTCCGTAATGCAATTTTTTTTCGCATTTATATATTTTTTTTCTATTTAAGATTTTATGACTTCTTAAGAAAAGTGAGCCCCTGCCGCCTTGTTTTCATTTTTCACAGTTTAATTGCGAGGAAGCTTTATAATTTCCTGTTAAATCCTAATTAATTCAAGCGTCCATTTAAAGGCAGTTAATTGCCTCCTCTCCTTTAAATCACTAAAATTTAAACTGCCTCGCTGCTGCTCCTCTTGTCAGAAGGGATTTTGAACTCGTGCGCTGTGAAGCGGGGCCAGCCAGGTAACCCTATAGCTCCATTTTAATATGCAGCGCTGGATGATGACAAAACCAGTTTACCGGGCTCGTTTCCTGAATTCAAACCTTCCCGCGCACCAATATGCTCCTCCGTAATCGCGCCTAATTGGCTCTTTTGAAGCTATTGAATTACCAAACTACAGTGCACGCAATTACTGGAGACAGGCACACAAAAGTGTAGGAATCAAGGTTAACTCAATTTTGAACTTGCAGCGATGACATGCTACAATGACACGACAGTATTATGAAAGGCAATCTTAAAGCAGCATAAAAGCTTTACAAGGTTTTGTCAACAGTTTTCTTGGAAATAATTAGCGTAATTCGCTGGATATTTTGACTGGATTGAGACTACAAAATTTTCATTGCTACTAATCATCGTAATTACTAATTATGGTACAAAATAGAAAAGAGCAAAAAATGTTTACTGTCGCGGCCATAATCCAATGAGTAGAATACGCAACTATACCTTGATTGTTTTTAATTGTAATTAACAGTGTGCAATGGGTAAAAAAAAATCATATCAAAAATTAAATTAAAAAAATTAGAATTTAAATTTAACTAAAACTACTTTTCAAACAGCATGAACAACCCAAAGCACTCCTTTGCGTGAGAAGGTCTTAACCTGACGATAAATGATATTCTTAATTTTTATAAACCTAAGAAACTTTGTGGCAGAGCCTTCCTACGAAGATCGCATTTCCTAAACTTAATAAAAGCCATTTTACAGAATGTCACTCGTTCCCATCATTTTGTAGCCGTATTAAATTTAAAAATTAAAAATTCTGTTCAGCGCCTAAGTTTAGCGCCCCTCAAAGAGACCACTCAGTCAGAAAGGGTAATCCAAGGAGGACTGACTTTGGGAACCGATTTAGAAACAGCTTGAACGCGTTTCCGAAGCGGTGATTCGAACGGTCCACGGTGTCCGTCGACCGTGATCAGTATCCGAAGAGTGATCCTGTGGAATGTGATGTGAACTGAATTCTTTTGAGTGGTGAAAGCTCACGTTGTGGCATTGTTGCTTGATGTGGAATTAAGGAGGACTAATGAGTTGTACACGCGAGTGAAATTAATGGGAAAATCTTGTCCAGGGCTTCCAGCAAACACACAAAGATCTTCACTCCCTTCCAAAAAAAATAAATAAAGGAAAAGCCTCCAGAATCGTAGAGATTCGTCGATTCTTCCTAAATCCCAAAGTAAAAAATCGTGTCACGGGCCCTGACAATCCCATACAATCAACCAACATCCATCTCAATCTGCCCTTAACTCACCCCTTCACCCCCACTTCAACCCCCTCAGAATCACAGCTTTTGACCTTTTGGAGCCGTCCGTAGCAGTGGCGTCTTGCTCTAATTTAGATATGGGTTCGATATGGTTACCCCTCATTTGTAAAGGATTCAAATTTACGCGCCTTCTGTAAATGTCATTTCAAAGTGGACGTTCCTCCAGAACTTATGGTGCAGATTATTTAAATTCAGGTCCACCCTCATCAATTCTGGACAAATGCAGTGTTCACAACGCCCTGCTCAAATAAATCCGATAATTTTTAAAACTTGTTTTAAAGTTTAATTCTAACTTAAACATTGCAATTCTAAATTTTCCAGACTCACTACACCTTCGCCACATCATTCAAAATGTGACATTTGAAAATAGTTGTACTTTTAATTATTTTAATATTAATATATATATATATATATTTTTTTCAAACTTTCTTTTGGTCTTGTATTTTTTTTAACTTAGACAGAGGATTCACCCTCCATCCACGAAACCATGATTTATACCGGTCATTCTAATTGTTTGAAGTTGTATGGCATTAGTTAAAAGTCCAAATTTAAAGTTTTTGATCAAAATGAATTAAACTATAAAATATATTATCTATTATAATAAAAAGTACATTCTGAACATTCGTTATTCTCAATTTTCCATGATTCATAATTCATTATTTCTAAACAATGCCTCAATGACCCCTCCCCCATTTTTTTTTTAATTTTTAGCACTTACATACTCTTTATGAAAAAAAAAACACTGTTGCTGACATTGTGTCCGATGAAGGAATTGTGTTGACGGGAGGAAATGTCAGTTGAATGTCATCCTTTGACTGTTGAAATTGTTTCAATTAAAGTGGAAGGAGTTAATTGGTTAACTAGTACAAATCGGCGGAAGCGGAAGTGAAGGTCAAACAAAAGGGAAGTTCAATAGGATTTAAATGAAGGATTCAAAACAATGGTGGAAATTGACGTCGCTCAAATTAATTTCTACAAAAGTCCTACCCCCTCCCAATTGATCATAAAAATTTGTCTTTTTTGTCTATTCAGGACAAATGTGTCCTCCCCATAGGACGCAACGCAACTGAAAAGGACATATGGACCTTTAGTCCAAATTGGATCAAGGCAGAGATGAACAAGATACAAAAGTGCATCATCCTTATAAATTACTCTCGCTTCAACAATTTTTCTACCCCAAAATGTGTCCAAATTTAATTTTCCAATTTACGACAATCCCACTCAAATGCTTCGCATTGAAATTCATCAACAAATTCAATGGCGCAATTTATCGCTCAAAAACATTCCGAGGGGTACGTGTTTTGAAGCGTTATGTAAAAAATATTTTCACAAAATTTCCAAAACGTGCAAGAATTTTCCAATAGGGAGCCTGAGAATTGCAAGTGGATGAGTTACTAATTAAAAGCGAAGATTAATTACACAATCAATGACATTCGTTAATTACTTCAAAATAGCTCCTCTGCTTGGGAACTTGGACTCATCGCTGCGATGAGTTCACATAATGCAGAGGATAATTTGGTGCTAAATTTTAGGGATTAGTGGTTTTTGTATTCATAAGGAAGAGGACTATAAAGTGGGGAGTAAAGGGAGGGTTCTCGTGATTTGGTAAGATTAGGTCTGAATTAATGAGAAAAACAATTCAAGTTCACGTTCTACCAAGTTTAAATTCATCTTTAATTAGTCACGAGTCACTGATTTCCGCCTCTTTTTTCCCTTCAGACGCAAACTGTTCCTAATTACTTGGTTTTAATTAACACGTCTTTGAGAGTTCCGTCTTTTCCCAGCAAAACTGATACTTCGCACATTCATCCTCACTTCACGTAAACAAAGAAGAGCCAATTAATTTAATTGCAATTTAATTCTAATTTATCCAATTGATGAGAGGCGAATCAGATGGGGAAAAAGTCCGATGGGAAATAGTCAAGTGTAACAACAAATACCTTTATAAACGAATACAAAAATTACATTTTGCAAACCGACCCTTTGAAAAAATTCCATTTTATGCAATTCTATTTTAAAATCAAATTTCCATTCCTATAATATTTTAAATTCGATATTATTTTGTTTTTTTATATTTCACCTTCAAACGTATTCATAGCAGAAAATGTATGTACTGCAATTAAGTTTAAAAAAATCCGTAACCCTTAATTTAAGACTATTGAAATAATGCAACATTTTAAAATTAAATGCACTTCAAATTGACCATTTGTAACTTGCCCTATTTAAATAGGTTAACATTCTATTTAACCAAAACTATAGTTTTAAGTTTCAATACAACGCCGAATAGTAAAAAATAGATTTAGTAACCTAATAATTTTCTTTGTTCAAAGATACTTTGATGTGTGTAGATTTAGCAAAAACCTAGAGATTTGCATCGATTTTTCGAAAATTTTGATGTTCCCTTAAGATTTGCTCTTTCTTAAATTGCTGTCGAGATGGAATATTTTTCTAAGAATTGTTTTAATCGTGAGGCCCTAGTGTTGAATTAATGAGATGGAGGGAGTAGGTCGGCGGTTTGGCCCTTAAGTACCCTGGACAAAAGGAGCCAAAGTCCATCGGTGGTCTTAATTATAATTTACAATTGAGCATGCTTTTAGATCAGCATGGAACAATTATGTGCCCTTTGCTCCAGTCCAAGCTCAGGGGCACAGTAGGGTAATTGTGCTCTTTCGTAAGGGTACGTTGACTTGATATGTTAAGGGCCTCTCGGGCTCCGTTGAGAAAACTTAATTCAACATTATTTTAACGTTTTTGTCAGAATTTATTTCCCGTGGATTTGGAATTGAGCCAGAGTGAGCCCACCGCGACCCCGAGGTGGTGGAGGAGAAACGCATTTTTAAAAAGCAGCGGTTCCGTTCTTCGAAAGTGGTTTGTTTTAAAATGCAATTGTGTAATTAGATGCAGGAACCACGGGCAGGCTGATTACTGAAACAAAAAGGACGGAGAGCGGAGGTGCGGCGGCTAAAGGCCGCGTGCACTTCGAAATTATTTCTAAGGGTCACTTGTCTTCTTGATTATGAAATGTCATAAATTTCAAAAATATTCAACCTCTACGCAGTTTACCAAAGCATTACCACCCATTGAAGCCTCATTTTCCTCAATATAATTGTTTTGAACAAACTCTACAAAATTGTATTTAAAGAAACCTTTTAAAACATATTCTTTTCTAAAATGTTCGAAAAAAAAACCTCCAAATGTGGAATGAGACTCCAAACCGAAGTGTTTATCGAAAAAATGGCGAAAGAACAGTATAATAATATTTTTATTCTGTGGCTGATATTTTACCTTATTTATACTTTGAATTCAGTTTCTACATAACAATATTGCATAAAAATTTTATGAAATGAGACAACATAGGTACGATGAAAGTCAAAAATCATGTAAGTCTGTTAAGAATTGCTTTAAATGAAGTTTTCTTGGGGTATATTAGACAAATCCATTCGAATTTTGAACCGCCGCCGAAAGGGATAAATAGGTTTTTGTAACGTTGAACTCCCCATATTCAAGTGAAATGATGCTTTAAGGGCTTCAAAAGAAGCCACTTCCGTTTCAAATGAAGTTGCAAAAACGATTTGAAACGATTGTGCACGTCGTGGAATGACATTTAACTTTATTTGTGCCCGGAAGATGAGGAGTGGGAGAAAAGCTGAAAGTTCCCTTCTGGAAGTAGAAAGTTCGCTTATAAGGGCCTTTGTGGGCCCTTTGAGCTCCTCTCTCAAAGGGTTAGTTAATGAAGCGGAGTCAGTGAATTTTTCGTTTTATTCAAAGGACTTCAAGGGGCAATTACATGGAGAAGTGAGGCGTGAAAAAAAGACGAGGAAGGGCCCTCCCCTTCCAACCCACAAGAGCCGAGGAGGAGGAAATTGATTGATGACTCTGATGACATTTTCATTAATTCCAAATGCTACTTCATCACGACGAGTCCATTAATGTCGCTCCTTCGGACAGCCACTCTAGTCAATGTCGCCTGTCCCATGTCGCTTAGCTCCAATCAACCCTTTAACCAATCCAACCCTCATTAACTACAACAACACCTACTCAACCCACCCTGGTCAATGTCCACCTCAGTGAAAAGCGAAATTGATGAGGACGTTTCAGCGTTTCGACGACAGAAAAGGAATTCCTTCGTGATTTATTAGTCGCTCAATTATGATTAATCCCTTCTAAATAAGCTTTCCCTTCAAAGAAAAGTCGTGAAATTCAGTTGAATAAACACAAAAACTCACTGTACCCTCCCTCAACTGAAATCAACCATAATTTTTTATAAACATTATATTTAATTACCTCCTAAATTCTGTTTTTTTTTTCACTAAAAAGTGGATACAAAACTGAAAAACTCCATTTTCAAAATGAGTAATTTTTATATAAAAATATGGATTTTGATTAAAAAAATCCCAAAATTTATAAAAAAAAAAAAAAGATTGACAACTTATAGAATTTTATCGAATAAGTTATATTTTTTTCGGACAATTCCAACTATTTCGCTTTTGAATTGTTATTTAATACGGGGTACAATCGAACCGTGTACCTTACTTCAACCAAAATATCTGCAATGCACTTTTCAACTTAAGCTTCTGCATCTTGACAACTTTCAGAAACAATTGACGACTTTTGAAAGTTAATGCCTAGCGGAGCAGTCCTCTTTCATCCTGTCAATCACAATTAAATTTCTGGGTCGCTATTCTGGGATTCGGATTAAATCTCGCTCATCCCTAATCGAGGGCTTAGCTAAAGTTAAACTAATCTCGATTGGTAATTCTGAGCGGTTTTCCGATTAAGATTAACCTGAGCGCGGCTTAAGTCAAGTTTAAGCACAAGTTAATCCTAATTTTGAATCTCCGGGCGGGATTCTATTTCATTTCATTTTTGTTTTGTAAACAAAAATTGAAAATCATAACGAAAAGGTCAAAGGCAGTGAGTTACAACTAAAATGAAGTTACA
>VYYI01000610.1:0-28495 GCA_021029175.1 Bilobella aurantiaca
ATTTTGTAAATGGGTTTCAAGACTTTCTCTCTTCATGCTTATCGTTCCGCCTTCAAATTCCCCACCTCATGTCGCAGTATTCCGCAATTCGGGCAATACTACGCAATTTTTAATTTCAATAGTGCTATGTGGTCTGGCAAAGTCAAGGAAAGCAAAAAATACAATGTCGAAAAAAAATGGTTTAGTGGTTTACGAAGAATACTTCGATTATATCACAAAAATTACAGTAATCGTCAAGTTACGAGCTGGGACTGGAATTCACTTTACCACTAAAATAATTTAGGGTGTTCTTTTCTCTCAGCTCGAAGGAAGCTATGAATTATGAGCCGGCTTCTTTTCATTTTCATCCACTTTCACTCTGGAATCTAATGGAAATTCAGTCGGAAGCCACAAACGAGTAAGTGAAAGGAGATTAATATAATGGTCATTGTTCCAGTTGGGTTGGAGAAAGTCGTCCACGGAAGTTCGGATGAGCCTTTCCCAGCTACTTTCTCTCCATGCACTTTTTTTTTTGGGTTGAGGGGGAAAGGGTTAGAAAACAGTCTGCATTAGATTATAACTTTGGTCAACAAGGGTTAGACTCTGGACAGTTCTCCAGCAGAGTGGAAATCTTTTAGGGAGAAAGTTGGTGAAAGCAGAAAATTTCTAAACCGGGGAGAAAGTGGCCTTCTTTCTCAAAGTTGTAATGGCTACTTTCATGAATCAAATTCTGGAGTCATGGGTCTCTGGAACTGGGGAATATCCTGCCTTCATATTGATTGCACTTGTTTCGTACTTTTTTCATCAGAAGACGGGTCCGTTGACAGAATAAAATATTGAATCTTCCTCTTGTCCTTCGTCCTTTCAAATCCATACAATTTTCTAAGGTTCTAAGAGCGTTTGAGGCAAGAACAATGTGCGTAAATGGAGGAAAGGGGGTGTGTTTGGAGGTCTACATTACATTAGGCAGAATTTGAGGCGATGCTTATTTTCATCTTCAAACCTTTTATTCAGACGACTTTCTTTTTCTGGAAGGAAAAAAAGCTCTGCGAGTTGTGTCATAGTACAAAAGCAATCACATTTGAAGTTCAGGAGTATACTTTCTTTAAGATCTAGGCCTTGTAGAGCATAGATTCAAATGAAAGTAGATGTAAATTCTATGACATTCAGGCTTTTTGCAGAATTCAAGGCACTCTTACATGCCAATGTTACAAGTTTCAGAACTAAACATCTTAACAGCTCTAGTTATAAAACCGTCTAAAGTTGCTGCCGGCAAAGTTTTTCTTGCTGAAAGTTCTAAAACTCAATTTCGAATTAATGTAGCCATTCGAAATTGACTGTTTCAAGAAATTTCTTGTTTGTCACACTAGGTATTAGTTTCCATTAACAGGAGTAAGTTTTTAGACAAATCAATTGAAAATATAAATCAATATGTCAACGAATCGTTGGATATAACTAATACTGTTACTATTAATACTCAGATGAACTAAAAATAAAATAAATATTAAAATCATTCTCTCCTATAGAACGGGCTTGTTTTGCTTGTAAAATGAAACTCAAGCGAGTGGGTTGATAAGATATAGAATTTGAGATAGCAATTGACAACGGTTAATTCTTCGCTTTTAGTGTCGTTGTGAGCCAATTGAGTGGAAGCTGAGCATTGAATTTTGCATTTGTAGGCTGTTTAGAGGCGAAGATGAAAGTGGTCATAATTATAGTCCATATTTTTGCGCTGCATTTCAGTAGAATTGAAGCAGACAAGAAGCAGCCAAAAGGTAACATAATTCGGAGTTAATTATAGTTTGTGAAATTAACTAATATTACAAATTATTTTAGAGAATTTGCTAAATGACATAAAGAACGAACTATTCCAAAACGGGTTTTCTAAGCTAAGCTATTACGACAGTGCCAAGTTAATCGACGATGCAAAAGGATTTTACGAAGACTATAGATCAAAATTTCAGTCTGCCAAACTGGACCAATCAACATCTTCTGCATTTACCAAAGAACTCATCACTAAGAGCGGCGTTGGTCTCTTCACTGCCCTCCAAAAGCTCTATTCCCAAGGTCTCGACTCATTTGACAATGTACTTGACCTCATTGTAAACGTTCGAAAGGAGCAGAAAAGAGCCCAAACGCCAGCAGGACAGGCAATTGTGGACATGTACACAGCCTTGATAGAATCGGACTCAAACGAAAATAAGTCGCTTATGAGTACTTTGGATGAATTCCTAAGGGTCCTAGGAAAGCTCAATCGGGACGCAGTCAAGAACATGTTTAAGTTGGCCAAAAAGCACGAAGACCTCCAGGCCCTTATGAATACTTATGAAGATGCAACTGTTGAATTGAAGACACTCTTCAAAAAGTATGCCAAGTTAGCCAATCTTTCAACTGAATTAGGAGAGAAAGTCGCTGAAGTCTCAGCGACATTTGTGACGCTAATTATGCTCGGAACATTTTTTGGTTTCTAGCTCCTATTTATTTTGGGTGTAAATAAAAACAAAACAAGTAAGTTGTGCTTAAAAAACGCACCAGTAATGCTTATGAAGCTCCATATCGGGATCTCCAGCGCGTGAAGATATCTCCATGGTTTTCTACAGAATTAGAACTTTTGAAAGTTGAGTGGTAAATACTTCCGAAAGTAATGTTGGCTACGATGTGATGACAATGGTAAGTAAGAATAACCAAAGACTTTTCCGTGCATAAAAGTTTCCGTTAGCAGTAAGGCTACCTTGGATATAACCATGAAGCATATTGCCTGGAACTCCGTTTCTGGATATTTTACGAAGGGGAACACACTTGACACCTTGTGAGACGTCCCAAGAGAAAGAAATTCTGGAACTGCATTTCCAAACGTAACAAAACATTCAAAAACTTTTGTTAGTTTTTGCTTTAGCCGTTAACCCGGAATACCGAAAAGTAAGAGGAAACCGATACTTTCTCACTGTCGAATTCTTGTGTCAAAGATGAAAAAATTCGATTCTTCCACTCGAATCCATTGAGAATTTGAGCTTTATCTCTAGCGCAACAACTTTGAAATTTTGAAAGATTTAAATAAAATTTGTCTTGAACTGGCCTAATATGTCCTGCAAATTTGAACCAAGAGAGATGCTTAGGTTAGGTTAAATATATTAGAACTATGTTAGTGGTAAGCCATCTAATGCTCTACTGTTCATGTTATTTGATAAATTATATTGCCTCTGCAACCAATTTTAATCTCCGGTCTCTGCACTTCCGGAACAAAAGAAAAGAGTAATGGAAGACAAATATTTCTAATCATCTCTTCATCAAATCCTCATCACTCATGTCGCTTCTCCTTTATTGTCATTGACCTCTGAGTAATTAGTCATTCCCTTGTTTCATAACAAACCTCTTCCGCCTTTGTTTTATGAACTGAAATTGATCTTTGTATAAAAAAATTTACTATACTTTTAGTATTGTAGTATTACTTTGAACTTGAATATTTTATTTCTTTGCAGAACCAAAAACGCGAGCGGTGGGCTACTGGGAATAATTCACAAACATTTAACAAAAAAAATACATTGATTTTCAAAATATGGAACGCTTTTCAGAATTCAAACGCCTTTTCCAAATAGCGCGACTTTTCGAAGTGTGGTACGATTGTCACAGTATGGATTGTTTTTTGTATTTGGTTTTTAATAGGGACGGATTTTCGGATAGTACAGAGGAGCAGTTATCCCAGAGGCAGAAATAATTAGTCACATTTGACATTGACCTTTCCTCTAAAGCTAAATAGTAATTGTAAAAATAAATTTTCAAAAAAAATTATCCCGTTATAGAGGCATTACTTGTATAAATGTTCAACTTTTGTTGTTTTAGTAAATTAAATTACATGTCAAAAATGCATCATAGTTTTACATAATCAATCCTTAGGTAAACGGGCATCGGCTGGGGAAAATGAGATAATCTAACTTTTAATTTCAAATTTTCAAAAAGTCCCAAGTCAAGTTTGAAATTTGACTTTAAAGTTTGAGAACATTGTTTTTGAATGCAATGCATTACGCCATATTGACAATACCATCTGATACTGTTGAAGGTCTTTTGTTTCCTGGGACAAAAGGAAAGGGAATGCGTATATGGGTTAAGCGTATATTTTTTGTGGAGAAAGATGTTTCCATTGGAAGTGAAGGGACAATAGAAAGCGGATAAGTTTTCATGAAAGGGGAGCCAGCCGTGGAGCATTGGTCATTTCAATCCAGTCAAGAATTTCTTAAGTTTGATCTTAATGGACTAAGAGTCTCCCAAAGAATGATATCTTATGGACCACTGAACAAAGGAGGCAGCATTAGCTAAAAAGTAAAAGAAGGCTTCTTCCAGAGACAAAATGTTATTTTTTGTCTCGGATTTCAAGAGGGAGAGAGAGAGAGCTTTCTTCGAAACAGGCAATGGGAGAAAGTCGGCGCTGAAACGCTGCTCAATCCAAAACTTTCCCTTTACGATGGAGAAATTACGGAGAAGGGGAAGCTTTGGCGGAAGCTTTAGAAACAGCCCAACGTTTTCTCTGTACTTAAGTTATGGAGCGTTCGCGAAAAGAATGGAGAGATCATTCGAGGGAATGTTCCGATCAGTTTCCCATTTCCTTTTAAAGGTTGATTGAACCTGACTTCAAAATAAGTATCAAATAATAATAATGCTCTTTAATAACTCCAATACTTATGAACTTGAAAAAAAAATCTGCACAAAAACTGACATTCTACATTGTAAGAAGGCTGTTACTAAATTATCAAATTAGATTAGATAATCAGAATTTAAATAACTTTTTGATCTACCACTTACTGTATTATTTTAAATTACCAGTATATTTTTATGTTCAGATTTCACTCGCTGAGTGACTAGACGCTTACATTTTCTTTAAAACAAAATTATAGTGAACATTTTGAGTAGAAAATTAGAATTTTCGGTGTTTCGTAGTATTCCTAAAGATGAAGTGTCCTAATATCACTGAAGCAAAATTAACTCTAATAAAAGCAAAAAGCAAAAAATTCCGCAAGCTGAGATACGTGTAGAATGCTGAAGTATCGTTCGACTCGATAAAGGCCACTAGAAATGCTATCTTCGCACATGGGCACAAAATAGAGTAACATAAGCTTTCAATGAATTTCGAATGAGCTTCCATTTCTTCCTGCATTATTTACAAAGTTTTCGTTCCTGGAAATACTGGGCCTCCGCTGGTTGAGCACATTGCCTTTTTGGTCACATCCGCCCAGTATTTTTCACCACTATCAAAATTTAAACGAGGATTTAGTCATTCATATTGTTTGAAAGCTCCAGCATGCATACATGGATGAACTGGTTTCATGCTCTACTAATGCAGAATACAAAATGTCCAAGATTTCGAAAGGACCTCGCATCAAATTGGCACGCATGCAGTATTTTCTAAATCGGTTGCAAACGAAATCTGAAACTATTGCAACATACCTTTGATCGATATAAAACGGTAAAAAAAAACTTTTTTACAAAATCCTTCGATTTTTAGCTCAATCTGTAGGCTCGCTGTAGTCTTTTTTAGTAGTGAGGCATAATTTATTAAATTATCAGACTATAAGAAAAAAATTTTCTTCCCTGCGTGTTAAAAATCTTGTTGCATATAAAGTTCGAAAATTACAAAATAGCATCATTCCAATTTCAATTTTTTGTTACATTTTATATATTGAGAATTGTACTGCAATTCCCTCTCGACTACCGCATAATGTTTCCTCGTGCAGATGGACTGTTATACTGACCAAAAATGGAATAACGTTGGTGGCTGGACGTGCGTCACTTGAAGCGCAAAGATGTGTACTAGGAAATAGGACTTCAACTTAAGACTGGGAGTGATGTATTGAGGAAGATGCGCCCAAAGTCCAGATTGAAGGAAGGTAAGCCTTTTACCCTCCTAAAAAAAAGCTTACGCTAGAAAGTTGGGTGAAGTTAGTTATAAGAGAATGGGATTTTATTTTAGAACAATTTTTAGTTCTACCCCCTTGACAATCAAAGAGTCCTTTGCAGGGCCAAATAGGACCCTTTCCCTGCCTTTCCTTTCCCCTGACATGAATTCTAATTTATTTTCTTCAACTATCCCGCCTCCCCATTTCTACACATGAAAACAGAAAGGCTTCCTTCCAATATTACTTCCGCCTTTCTCCCAGGAAGTCCCTTTACTGCTTTCCTTTGCATCAACCTGACGACTAGCAAAAATCACAAATTCCGATTAAGAAAAAGGAAGTGGAAATAGATAATTTCCGCAGTTTCCTCAAATTTATCCACTTCCAATTACAAATTAATTGTGATGATTTCTTAACAACTTACTTACTTTCAATAGTTACCTTGTTATAGTTACAAGTTAGTTACTAATATCTAATATAATAGTAAACCAAATTTTTCCATCGTCCACCATTAATAAACCATTTTAACATAAATGTGACAATAAATATTTGACGGTAAGTTCCCTATCGGGAACGTGTGATAATGACGTATGTTTTTAAATTTCTAGTAAGCACCATTTTCTCAAATACCTTTTTTAAATAATTAAATTTATTGCTTGTACAAATCCAGGAGTTAAATTGTCAAATTTTTTGTCAAATATGTTTTAGTTGGCAATTGTGTAGCCTGTAGTTGCCAAACCGGAACTTTGGCACTAGACTAAAGAAGAGGATAAAGCTGTATTGCGAATGCGATCTGATCGGTAAGGCTCTCTTCAAGGGCCCATATCTCAAGCTAAGAAGCCTCTGCAATAGAAGTTTCATGGCATTAAGTATGCCTCCCTTTCCTTCCCCTCCCTTCGCTAATGGTGTATCACATTTCCTTCAATAGCGAAGGACTGATCTTTCAAACAATTTGCAATGATCGACTCAAAACTAAAATAATGCCGTTTCTTGTACTTAAATATATTTTATGACTCAATATTCGTTCCTCAAAATTCACAGCATGAATCACCCCAGCGGAATATTCAGTTCTGCTTGAGGGTTTAATGCTCAAGTCACTCTAAAACTTTGGCTTTGCTTAAAAAAAATTCCAAAGCCATTTCAACGTCTAGAACCGATGATGAAGAACTAATGTCCACAGGAAGTTTGTGTGATTTCTCTGCCTGAAGAACAGGAATTCATAGTCCCATAAATAAAAGTTAATATATCAGAGGGACCCTTGGAAATTATTGATAGAAAAGTTAAGAATTTGTCTCTTCGTGTGGGAAGTGGCAGGGATTCCTTTTAAATATTTTGCAAAAGAGAAAGTTCTCCCATGAAATTCTGTACATTTGGAGAAAGGCTTTTAATATCATATCATCGTCATCCTCCTCCAAGTGATCCATTTTTTAACTTTGTCTCCTTTACTCTCTGAGAGATGTGATGTAAAAAGAAAATTTTTATCAGGCCTGATTGCAAAGTTTTTGGCTCGGGATCTTCTTTTTTGGGGAAAGTAGGCACTCGCTGTCCCGCCCTTTTCCGTCGTCGACTCCCATATCATGGGAAAAGAAGCTCTTAAGTACTGTGAGAATATTTACCCTCCGTAAAAGAATTGACCGTTAATTTGGCGGGAAAATGACTTGCTGTGCAAAGTGAACGGGATTTGAGTTTTTCCTCCCCACCCAAGAGAAAGTTTTTACGGGGAGTTAAATATTCTCACAGTAGTTCCTAACCTAATGTAATACAGGCTAATGTGTTGAGTGGTGAAAGGAGCAAACGGAAAAACAGAATCCTTTCTACTTTCCCAGACATAATACACTGCTTGGACGCAAAGTGAAAGCAGAACTTTCACCAGACTTCAAGCAAAAGGACTTTCAGAAAGGTTTTTTTTTTGTAGGACTTTTCTAACTATAAAAAAAGCCCATCAGTCTTTTGCCCAGACTTAAGTCCTCTCTGTATTAGAATTAGGAAATTTTTCGCGATTTAATTCACACAAGCTGCCGCTCATATTAAGAAATGTCTGTTAAATGAACATCACAAGCGTTAAAGATTGATTGTTTTTTAAGGTTCTAAAGCAAAGACCGCCAACGTTTGCAACTAGGTTTTTTAAAACATATAGTATGGTTGCCATCTTTATAAGTCTCAAAATTTACAAGAATAATCCAAGGTAAGGAAATTTTTGTCTTGTGGTTGCATTCTGCGGGTGGAAATCGGCTGATAAAATGGAAAAAATAATATCAACTGTGAAAATATAGAAAAGTATTAATACCCACACTTTAAAAATTTCTACACTTTAAATTTTAACAGTTAAAAAAGTGCTCATTCAATACAGGACAAATATTTTTGGTGTAGGTTGAATGTAGGGTTTTAGAAGTTAGGTACAGGTTTGGAATTATAAAGGTGAGCCAACTAATACAAACATTGCAGATTTAAAAAATGGAGATATAAGTTACGCCAGCCAGGGTTTTTAAATTGTTTCAGTTATTGAGGTTTGAATTTTGTCCCCTTGCAACTTTTGAACCAATATTATTTTAAGATAAGGGTGAAACACAGCCGATTAGGCACTTATAATACTAAACATATTTTATTATTTATTTTATTGGCACATATTTTAATAAATTATGGTGTCGATATTTTTCAAGTTTCAAGCATTATTAAAAAACCGATATCATCACGATATCGATATTTTAACTGTCGATATTATTACTACATGGACTACTGCTCGCACTGTTAGGAAATAATAATCTTTGAGATACAGCGTCATTTGTCCTAACATCTACGATTAAATTAAATTTAATAGAAATTTCTCCACGACATGAAATGCAGTTGGACAACAGCATATCGCGACTATCGCTATCGATTAGTAAGGTGTGGCCGGCGCAAAAAGGCTTAGTGATATTTGTGGTGGTAATGAGGCTTAAATAGCAACCCAGTAACCCCATTGTGCCTGTCAGGCGTTAGATGCACTATTTAATTAGAGCAAATTGAATTGTCGGTGGAATTTCCGGAGAAGTCCTGCTTTCACCGAAATATTTAATTGTCGCTAGATGGATCGATTCATGATGTCTATTACTGAAAATTGAATAACTATGGTCAACCATATAAAGAAGAATATTTTAGAACTATTTTATTTTAAAGAAAAATAGTTTTTTTTTAAGTTTCGGTTGCAACTCGATATCAGAAAATACTTTGAAATCTTTATTAAGTGTTTGCAGAGTAAAACACACAAAATTCTTAAGTATCAATCGTAACATCCGATAAGTGCAGCTGATTATACTAATAGCTCCCACAAGTCACATGATTCTTTCCTTTACGTCCCGCTTCCAGGGAGGCTGAAGTTCTAATAGCTCAGTTCCGTTGAAAACTTTGCAATTTTCGTAATTTAATGCTCTAATAGCACACATTTTCTTGGCCAGGGCTTCTATGCGTAGGTAGTGTTAAACCGCATGGAAGTTTGCGTGGTTGAAAGATGTAGACGCCCAGTGTAAACCCATTTAGAAATGCATATTTGCAAGTAGGGTAATTATCAGTCATTTGAGCAGCAGTTATTTTTAATTATACGTAATGCCGCAAGATCGTTGCGTTTGCCAAATTAATTACATTTTGTTCTTTTGGCCAGGCGAAAGGCTTCTATGAATGTTAAATCTTCCAGGTACCATTCAAGCTTGACCCTTTGAGAAAAAAACGCGACTTACGACTGTATACACTTTCTCCACTTTTGACATGATAATTAACTTCACAATTGACAAGGAGAAAGTTTTGGGAGTCTTAGTTCCTGTCTCGCAAGTCAGAGCTTCCTGTGAAATTGCAATTCTGTTGGTGGTTGTTAGATGAATGTGAAAAAGTTTTTGTTACCTTGTTTTAAAATAGAATTACGCACCGAAAGAGAATGATGGGGCAGAATATGGAAGTTTTGAACAAAAGGAATTACAAAATAGAGGAAGCTAGATTGGGGAGGAGGCGAATGCTTTCAGAATTTTCTCCAGCAATAAGTATGGGCCTGTAGACTTTCACTTCCAGTTACACAGAAGAATATAGGGAGGAAAGTGAAAGTAGTAGGTGAAAGCGCTTTTGTTCTGGATCGTCTTAGCGTATAATGCTCATTCCCACCGTATGCGAGTACCGGGGCTACTTTCTATATAAAAACAAAAGAGGCCATGATTTATAAGATGAAAAGGGGGACTTGTAAGTTATGATTAATGTCAAGCATTCATTTCCTATGTTACACATCTCCCAGGCGCTCTCATCCATACACTATTTCCACTACCTAGCTGAAATTCCTAAAGTCCTCCATTTTTAGTAACAAGTACAGTGTGCCACACCTTTTTCGTAGTCCTCACTTTCACATTTTCCCGTAAAGATAACTCCACATTCATACATACTCAAAATACTTGTTACATAACACGATGTAAAGTTTTGATACAGGATCTTTAGTAAAAAGAATACAATTTTGGTTAATATAAAAGCCATATTAAAAGTATATTTACAAATTGTTTTTTTAGTAATTTGTTGATACAAGGTAAGCAAATGTGAAATTCGTTAAATTAGCTACAAGAGCTTAGATCATGGTGGTTGATCCTCGGCTTTTAAAAATTTTTAATGTTTTTTTTTAAACCGTGATCTTTTCAACATTATAGCAACTATAAGTTGATCTCGACTCCGGAATAAGCCACGGCTAAAAAATGGTGAATTTATTGTAGTGTGTGACAAGGTTCTCATTTGGAATGCGAGGGCGGAAGATGCAGGCTTCCGTCCCAAGTGAATTTTGAATCCTTTCTCTTACTTTCTCAAGCATTGTGTGTATTTTGAAATCTAAGGAAGATACACGGACGGGCACTGTTGGAGAGGAAAGGAAATTTCGACCTGAAACAAAGGGTTAGATGAGTAGTTTGTAGTATGAAGGAGGTTGTTACCATTAGGAATTATGAATTATAGCTGGTGCTGCCGAGAGATGAAAAATCTAAAGAAGAAGAAGAGCACCGAGTCTTAAAAGTAACTTTCATTTATGAATGAATATAAATTGGATTTCTGTCTTTTGAAAAGAAAGGCAGAAAAAATAGGGGGAGGGTTTTTGGATGCTGCTGGAATAAATAGAGATTTGGAACAAATTGTCGAAGGGACTTTCACTCGCTACGCAATGTACTTCCCTCTCCTTTTCCTTTCTTTCTATTGTGCTCCATTGAGTTATTGCAGCAACAGAATCGGATCTCGAAGAAAGATGTGGGGCAGAAAGGAGGGAAGTAGAATTCCACTTTCACTAAAACTGATGCGCTCTAATCCAGTATAGAGCTCCTTTCTTTTTATCAAGGAAAATCTATTAAGTTCATTCTCCAGATACATTTCCGGTATCTCCTATTTATTAAGAAATTGCAAACTGAAAAGAAAAACACTAAACAAAAATAAAATGGAAGTAAGGAATGCAAACAAAATTATAAATTATACCACTATGTTCCAATTCCTGCATCATGAGTACTGAAGAGATCAAATTAGTTGAAATTTAAATTAATATCCTAGTAATAAATTTAGTATTTTATAGTCGTATTATTTTTATTAGACAATGGAAGGGTGTGCGCGCACAACATAACGAGGCTATGTGCGTGAATTCAAAACTTCAAAATCTATATAAAAATGGCAATTCAGTACCCCTAAAATAACTCTTTGTCCCAACTCCCGTAGACGAATAATGTAAAAATGTTTTTTGAATCTTTTACAAGTAATTATTAAAACTGGACTAAGATTATCGTTGGTGCGGTGCGCGATGAGGATGACTATAGTGAGCTACCCGATGAATAATGTGAGTTGCACGATTAATATTATGAGCTACAATACAATATCGTGAGTTGCACGATAACTATATCTAGACTTAAGTTAATACACTTGTGACTAACACACAAACCCGTCCTGTGATAGAAGGATCCGGAAATTGAAACAAAAAATCCTCCACTCCTTGCATTGGCTCTTTTGGTTCTTTCTTTGCAATTAATACAGACAGACAGACATACGATTTTATAGTATAGATTAGAACGAATCAACACTGTTTTCTATGTGCCAGCTTACATTAATTACAGTAAGAATCTTGCTTTTTTAAAGATCCATATTTCGAAATACTCAAAATCTAAATGACGTTTATCGTATTTTTAAGATGCGATTCCAAGTTATTCGAAAAGAGTATTTCAATTATGCTCGTTCGTTAACAAGTTGTAACTCACAATAAACTTTGTATTTGGTTAGCAAATATTCATTACACATGATTAATAAAATTGATACCTATAAGAGGTGAAGAATCACGTTAAGATAAAGAAGACACGTTAAGAAAAAAATAGGAAGCAATATTAGAAGTACTTTTACTGGCATAAATGAAACTTTTGCCTTTTAAACTTAAATCCAAATATTTCTGCCAGTATTATGCATCATTAGAAGGCAGTTGATTTGTTATCCGAGCATTCATATCTTCTATCCAATTTCAGAAATGTGCTACGAGTCCCATAGAGCAAAATTTCCTTCCGGCGGCTTTTGTACTTTGGCTTTCTTTATGTGTCCTAAACGTGTTATTCCTTTCTCTTTCGGAGAAAGGGCGGAGATGCAAAATTGGATGTCGTCAAAGGACGTATGGCCCAATGGAGAATACGTCTCCAGGCATTTTTATACGCTCCCTGCCTAATGGAGGTGAGTAAGGGGCCTTTTGTTTAAAAAATATTCACAAATACTTGTGCAAATGACAGTAATGCCGGGGCTACAAAAAAAAACTTCCAGCATCATGTGATCTCATCTTAAGTTAATGCATTTGTGTCAATGTAATTCAATCGCCTTTCTCGAGAGTGCAAAGTGGGGAAGTGGCTGAAGTTGTTTCTTAAGCCAAAGACAAATCTCCCTTTTAAGTTCTGCTTGATGAGCAGGGGGCCTTTCATCACAATTTAAAAGTTTCTACCTAGAAAGAGCTTTTCCTTTGAGAGCTGAATATTTGCCCTTTGCTTTTTCGCTCTAGGAGAAATTATAAAATTGGGTGAATGAATTGACAAGTGTTCCTCAATCCATATTTCATGTCTTGGCATAAGATGAAAGAGTAAAAGTAAATTTGGTAAATACCCCTCCAGTACCTTAAGTAATACTTGAGAGAAAGTGCTGAAGACAGAGTGAAAGTCCAAGTTCCAACTTTTTCCACTTGAAGCTTTAATTTCATCTTTCGCTATCAGTTAGGGCGGGAGCCTTAAGAGGAAGCGCCCTTAAAAGTGTTGGTTAAGGGCAAACACGTAATAAAGAGAAAGTCTGGGGAAGAAAGGGGAGGATTTCTGTCTTTGACTATATTTATAATGTGATCTTCACCACTTCATTCTTTACTCAATCAGAAGAAAGGCACTGGGCCCCCACTCAATGACCCATTCTTTTCTTCTAAGGACGCTGTGAAGGGGTCTCAAAAAATAATTTCTTTCCAGCGGTGCCCATTTATGTTCATCTCCCGTTTAAACCATCTTAAATCCTCTAAATGTCGCCTCCATTGTCATTTCAAAGAAAAATTATGCTTTTCTCCCCAAAACTCAATTCAGCCAAAAACAAAAGTTAATGCAGTACGTATTATCAGAAAAGAAAATTGTCTGTACCAAAGCCTTCAAACGTCAGCTTCACCACAAATTGAAATTGCAGAAATATATTTAACTTTTTAGAAGGAGTGCAAGAGATACCAGAATTAAAAATAGTGAAACATCGATAAATCAAGACTTCCTCGATACAATTTCTTAGAAATATTTGAGTTTTTAAAACAAATAAATTAGTTGGCATGAATTACTTAATTTAACCGTTGAAATGAATATCAATTACAATAAATAATTTTAGGACCTTTGAAGCATTTGAATTCCTTACTAATGTACTTATGGTTCTATAGTAGGAGATGTGGAATTATTTTCACATTGTTTCACAATCTTTTGTTTACGTGACACAAGCGAAAAATTATTTTCAGTTGGTATTTCAATACAAATTTAATTATTCGACAAAAGTTTTTCTTTGCAATACTAAAACTCCGTTTTTTTACGATTTTCCAGTTTTTATATTCCTCACTGCAGAATTTCATTGAAAAAAGCGCAACATAATATCCAGGCTTCCGTGTACACATTTTATAATCGCGCTGTCTGCGAATAAAGAGACGTAAAACAGTTGTAACCTCTTTTTTGCGACAAGGTTTTTATTTGCTTCAATATTAAAAGTGTATGTTACATCTAACTGGAACTTTATGACAAAGTTTTGCTCAAACAGTTCAAATGTACAGTACAAAAAACAACGAGCCTTAGAATTGCTTAGTAATTTTACACTTAAATTAACCATTAACGCAAAACAAAATATCACGAGCTTTTAGCAATTTCAATTCTAAATGCGGTTATTTGTGACTTAGATTTTAGGCGGTATAGGTCGTTTAGCAATGCGTTTCGGGACATAAACGCAAGGAAAGCCTGTCGAAAGATATGGCACTATTTTGTTTCCCGTTTCAATATGCACTTACTGCACAATCATTTTTGAAATTGACATTTTGCCAGGAAGTGATGAACTATTGATATGATAGACCTAGGGGCTATTAATTGTCATTAGAAATTTAAGCAAGAGTATGGTTTAGTTGGCAGTTGAGTTTTTGTAGCAAATTAGGTTCAAGTTTAAACCTAACGGGAGATCGAATTTCGAAGTTTTTCTTGCTAATTTTAAGATGGTTTGGAAGTAGAGTACTGATTCAGAACCATCCGATTTGTGTTGAACTATTGTCCACTTGTGACTCAGTCTCTGATCTCGCTCCAGGAAATAAGGGATCTTCGCTGAATTTTTGTTTGTAGGGCTTGGATGAACTTGAAAGATAATTATGGTGAGGCGAGGGACAATTTTCCATGTCTTTGCCTCCATAGTTTTCGGGAAATGAACTGGAACTTCCATTGTGCTCCGATTGAGGGAGCATGAATGGAGAGGCAGAGTTTCTTGAAATTGTCGTCACAAACTTTTTGGATCCAAGCATTCGTCATGCATTCGATTCCTTGAGAGTATGGGCCAATTTCATCGCTGAATCGCTGCTCTGCCATTCCATGAATTCGTTGTTTTCTAGTAAGTGACTGTGAGAAGCGACAGGGCGGCCAAACTTGGGAACTTTTTGAGATCCGCTGGGATTCAGCTTTGTTCGGTTGTACGACGACGTGGCGTCATCTGCAATAAGTTTTCAATATAATCAAAAATCAGGAATCGAAATTGACTATTTTACAATTCTAAAAAAAATACATGATACATTATTTATAATTATAGCATCTAAATAATCTAACACGTACATGTAACAAGTCTAGAATGATTATTGCCATTATTTTACAAATATTTTTTTTCGGAGAAAGTAAGAAAGAGAAAGTAGTGACACTAGCCTCCCTCTGTCGGTCTAAATTGAAATGAAGAGAAAGCACACGCTCTCACATCATTTTATTTTTTATGGTAAAAGTCGTGTTAAGATAGTTGACTGACAGTTAATTGAAATGGCTCAATTCACAGGTAGTCAATATTTTTACATTTAAACCGGTTCGCACTCACGTTCAAATCAATTAAATTTTTTTTTGTTTTCTCGATTCTCTTCAGCAGTGGATTGACCTCTTGCAAAAAAAATAATTGGAAAACTTGTCAAAATAACACTACGCTTAAAAGTTAGTCTTCGTATCATTAAATTTTGTGAAATAAGGCCTAACCAGTTCTTGAAGGTAGTAAAGGTGCGAGATGGCGTCTCTCCAAAGATTTACAAGAGCTATCAAATTTCTTCTTATTCCCTTTGTTATACAGCCTCTTATTTCCAGATTTGCCTGAATTGAAACTATCACTTGAGTAGGCAGGTGAGCTCGAGCGGGACATCTTAATGAGGCCTCGGCCGCCAGCTGAACTGCCAGTATTATTCAGAATGTAATTGCTCGGAGTCGTTTGCGGAATCACATCATCAGCCTCTGCATATAAGTTACAGGAATTGGACTCTGAGGCGAGACTAGGCAAGGAAGACTGGATCTCTCGATCAATCAGCGGAAAGATGCTTGACTGCTGCTGAGAACTGAAATTGGGCTCTTCGGGGTCACCGGATTGGTACACAGCTTCGGAGAAGCCATTGGATGCGGAAACAGACTTATTCGGATTGAAAATTTCGCCAATGTGGTACAGATTCTCATTGGCGTGAGAATTCTGATGAAATTGTGGGTGCTGATTGGCTGCATAATGGTGGAGCAAAGATGGTGGAATTTGATCTTGTTGTGATCTGTTTTGACTTGGACTTGGATAACAACCCATTCTTGAGCTCATGGGAATCTATAAAGAAAAACAAAATTAATTAGAATCTGAACGATAATGGTGCACGTTCGGTATTTCTCAGCAAAATTATATTTCATTAGAAGGGTTAAAGAAGGAGACCATGGAAGGTGCTATTTCTTAGTTTTGAGAAAAGAAAGTTGAAAATTTTAATCATTCTGATTCCGTTTAAAATATTAGATAATTATATCTAATATTTCTGTTTCAACTATATTTTATTTGAAAGGCATCCATTGTAGAGTTCTGCCCTAATGAAACGCTTCGTAAATAGGTATACCATATTCATCGCAGTTGAAGGCGAGGGAGAAGCTGGCGGATGACTTGTTTTGAATTTATTAAAGTTATTGGAGCTCATTGAAAGTTTCGATCGACCTAAAAGTAAAAAAAAACGTTAAAAATAGTCGATTTCCTAAACGGAGTCACTTCGAGGAAATTTCAAACATTACCGGAACTAAACTGATCCGAATCTCGGTAGTTATCCATTACGTTCTTGGTTAAGGGCCCTCCATTTATGGGCAAAGGGTCCTAAAAACAGTCATAAATTAGACGATTCTTTTCTATTCAAAATCAAAAAAAAATTGCCCTCTTCGCTCGAAAAGTCAAGGAACACCGAAGAGCACTTAACGTTCCATAAAAATCCTACCTAGGCCCTTCGAAACGTTCCCCATTTATGGTGGCCGTTTATTAGTACTATAAACTGAAGGGAACAATGAGGTATCGTTTTTAATTTGAAAGTTACATAATTAGTCCTTCGCTGGATGAGCGTGGTGGTGGCATAAGGTGTCAAGTCTGCTTGCTGGAGTTGCAGCATCTGCGCCTGCCCCTTTCCGTTACCGCAACTGTTGTTATAGAAGGTCGTAAGGCTATGTGGATCCACTTCGGCATAGTCCGTTGCCTCTGTCGTCAATTCGCCAGTATTTAAGTGATTTGTAAGTAGTTTCGTTTTGGAGCGACTCGAGTCCTTGTCGTTGGTGTCAGTTGGTCCCCAGCGCTGATCAATCCATAGGGACTGTTTTCCACTTACGAAGTGCGTATTATTATGTGGAGCAACGACAACGCCTGCCAAGAAATAAAAAAAATGTTAAAAGACTGGTTTTTGAAATGTGTTTTTTTTTACTCTGAAATGATGTTTAATGCTCTCTTTCTCCCTGGAATCAAATCTCCTCCATTTACGAATTAGTTCCAACATTTCCGTTTTCTTTGAATTTCTTCTCTGATGCGCAGCGGAACGGAATGATTTACTTAAGGTGTGAGAACTTTAGAAAATTCTCCAGTTTCGCTGGAGAAGATTGAGGGGGTTTGATTGGGCGGCGTCTTTGGAGGGAATATAATAATACGCTTAGGACTTACTTGAAATATGGTCCTTCTTCCCGTGGGATTTTCTCCGGCTGTAAAGGATAATGATGAGGAGGAGGAGGAAGATGAAGAGGAGGAAGCCCATGAGGATGATGAACCAAACTTCCTTTAGAATTTCTGATGAGGATCCGTCTTCAGACGAATTAACGCTCTTCGAATTAACCTCGGAAGATGCGGGCGGCGAAGGGATCATTATAAGGGGCAGCGGCGGTGAGAAGGGCCCTTCGCCCACGGTGGTGAAAGCACTCACTCGGACACTGTAGGACCTCCCCACCGTTAGGTTGTTTAGAATTATTGACGTCGTATTTGGACCGACGTCCGCCTCGGTATGTATACGCGTGTCATTCCGCCGTACCTCGACCTAATACGTCCATAAAAATAGAAAAATGAAATCCTAGTTTTTTTTTAATAAAAAAAAATGTACTTTTAAATTAATCTTTGAGTTTCCATTTTGAATTCAATTTTTATTTTAAAATTTTATTTAAAACCATTTTAACGAACGGAAATTGATGAAACAAATGATTAGGGAATTGGGAGATATAGAAGCAAAAATCCTTTTTTTACAATTAGTTTAGCTTCCAGGATGATCAGTGAGTAACCCTACATGTATGATCTAGGAATCTCGTTGTCATTAAACTTTAAGAATTTCTTTTAAATTAACTGAAGCAAATGAAAAAAACTTCGCAAAATTATTTATAGCAAGAAATTGTGTATGGAAAGCATAGAGCATGACTCCAGAAAACGTAAACATTTCCGCCCACAGAAGCCATTGAACTTTTGCGTTTGAGAAGCTCATTTCTTTCTAAATTGCTAAAAATGTTAACCATAAAACATGGCAGTTCTAGAGAGGCAGTGAGCATATTTTCTCTAATGAGCAGAAATAAAGGAAATAAATGTAATATAATTTGATCATTACTCTTGTGTTGTGCCCCTAGCCCTCAAGGTATTTGGAAACATTTTAGTCTGGGAAATGAGGTCAAATAAGTCATGATAATTAGGAGAAAGTACCCCTTACAGTAATAAATAGTTTTTCGGAGAAAGTCCATAACTTTCACTTACTCTGTAGCCTGTCAAGAGACCATTAGAATGAGTTGCTGGAGGCGGTGACCACGTGACCCTTGCTGCAGTGGCGTTCAGTATTTTGGTCACCAGAAGCCCTTGTGGTGGGGCAGATGGCCCTGGAAGTAAATAAATTAGGACCCTTAATTCCTCGCTCTGAATTAAATCTAATGGCGCATAATCGTACTCCCCCCTCTTGGCTTCCCTTTACTTGCTCCTTTCAGACTAATTCTCTACCACGGACAATCTTGAATTTATTTGAAGTTATGTCTTCCCATTACCAAACTGGTCCTTTTCAACAGAATATAATTCCCATTTATTTTATCATACTTTTAATTAAAATGGAAGTCAGAAAAATATTAGAGTAATAAAAGCCACTAAGAAAAAGTTAAGCTCTCGAAATTACTAAACTTAAAGAAAGAATTAATTGGTTATCTATATTGAAAATTATAATTTTCTTTTTCAAAGAATTTTGAGTATGAAATTTTATTCCATTATTTAGAAATTGAACGAATAAAAACGTCGAATAAATGGAAGATCAAGGTTTTCAAATAAAAGTTGAACGGTGAAAGTCCGCGGTGCTCAACTTGGTGTCTCAACCTCCACTAACTTTCTGAAATATTAAATGGATGCGGAGGGGAAATTTCGTTGTGGGCTTTCTCCATCTACTAGTTCCTACTGCATTACAAAGTTTTACTTTGCTGCACTTTCCCTTTATTCTGAGCTTGAATTAATATTTGGAGAAGTCCCCAAGGGAAACAATGTTTTCATCTTTCTCTCTAAAACTTCCATCTTCCGAGAAAATGAAGATGAAGCAGAAAGGGAGGCTCAAAAAATTTCCCTTCCACTAATGAGAGGCCCTTTAGACCTGGACCAACAGCATCTTGAGATAAGAAGTTTAGCTTGAACAGTAAAATAACTAAATAATGGCTCTTCTGCTGAGGGAGAGGGAGATCAGAAGTCAAGAAGGCGAGTCGGCGACATTAACTTTTACAACTCACTGTCTTCGGAAGTGATGACTGTCTTTGAATTGGACGGTTGACCCTCGATGCTCCTGTAAAAAGGGGCCAGGAAGACTTGGTAAGTACAAAATTTCTTAAGATTGGAAATGGTATGGGAGTAGGCGTCAGTCTTTTGAGCAACGACGGTCACTAGATTAAAGGCAGAAAGAACTTCGGCCGCAGATCCAGCATCCCTGATCTCTCGATAACGGATGTAGTAGCCGTCAATGAATTTTATGGACGATTTGGAAACCTGCACGGAAAAATTTAAAGGAAAAGCGTTCAGTCATTAAAAAGGTCATGTCACGCCTTAAGTGCCTTCTCAGAAGGGTAGACACTTTAAAATTAATTTATATACTACGGTTCAAATAAATGACTCTGGAGGGACCTCTATTTGTCACTCGAAGGGAGGCTTTCAAATCATTATGAGCCTATCATTAATTAATCACTTTTCGATGTTCTTAGAAAACATTGGGTTTAAAACCTGGTTGTTAATTTTCAAAGCTGCGCGTCAGTTGGCATTTAACCCAAAACCTTGATTACAGAATTATTTTACAATGAAACATTATTAGTCAACCAAGTAATTTCTTTATCTTATTCTTTGCGTTAATTCGATTTAAAAGTTCAAAGTTCAGTTCACGTTCTGTTACCATTCGTGTACGAATAATTTAAATTGATTTTCGGCTTCATTTTTTTCGTATTTCTAATTTGTTTGGATTCACAAATTCTACAGTTGAGCAAAACGCTTAAGTTGAAAGTTGTAGCACATATCTTCGCTAAAATATTGTCGAATAATTTTTCCTTTCTGGGAATTTCAACGGTAATCTGTGCTTGAGATGAGCGGATATATTCTAGGAAGTGTAGAATTTGTTAATCTAGAAGTTGGTTGGAAGAGAACTCGTTTGAGGTAATTAATCAAAATAAAGGACAAAATAACGTTAGGGAATGTTGAAGATTCCCAGATTAGAAGACAAAAGAAGCATTGTTTGAAAGGAGGGTCGAAAATTAAGATATCAACACCAGACCAAACAATCCCCAACTTTAAGACAGTTCGAAAAAAAAAACTTGGTGTCTTCCAGGAAATCTTTAAATGAAAAACCTAAATCCTGTACAAAGCTAAATGATTGAATATTCAAAACATCGTTATAAAACTACTTGATCCATATCCCTCTGTCTCATTTTTCATAACATGCAGATTGGGATTTTTAAGACTTTGTGCTACTTTATTATAAAAAAAATCATTCAACGCGTTAAATTAATTCTAAAAGTATTCTGCCTTTTATCTCCGAGAATTAAATAAATTCTTTTTTTTTTTGTTATTTCCCACAAGCTTCGATCTAATTTTCAATTAACAACTTCCTACCTTCCAAGTGTTTCTGATTGAGGTTGATGAGGCAGGCTCAGAGCTAATTAATTGGATATCAGTCGTTGTAAGTTGACTTCGTATTTCCTCTTCATCCACTTCATCAATGTCGCTCTTTCTGTAGGCTGGTCTCGTCCTCATAATTTCAGACAAGGGAGCTGCTGGAGAAAGTCCTTCTGGATTTTCAGCACGCACCAGAAAAGTGTAGCGACTGTCTGGCTGGAGCCCCTCCACCGTGTACATGATTTCCCCAGAACGGCTTCCCCCGCCGTAGAGCCGCCGTCCCAGAACCCTCCAGCCTCCAGGACCACCCTCGTCTGGACTGTAGCTCTCCAGCGTGAAGCCGAGGAGGGGCGAGTTTCGTGCTGGAGCTTGCTTCTGTGACCATGTCCAGGCTAAGGTCAACGACGTGGGGGTGGATTCATTGAGAAGAGGTCGCGAGGGCGGAAGGGGTAGAAGCGAGGGGTTGGAGCGATGGAAGGCAATGTTTGGATTTGTAGGCGATTCGACGAGAAGCGTCGCGTAAGCCGAAGTTGATCTTGCCGAAGATGAGGCCACACAAGTATAGAGTCCAGAATCCGAGGATCGTAAATCTGTCCAAAATAAAATAGGAGAAAATAAATACGGGAATGAATAACATTTTCCTGGGGATTGTCTCTCCTATTTCTAAAACAGGAAGAAGTGTGAAGAATGACCAATTTTTCATCCAGCAATAGAACGATTCAGACACGTCGAAATCTAAAAATAGAAAAACGGAGATCTTCATCTCCACTTTCCAGCCTAAAGGTCTCACTTTTTGGAAATCTGAACCTTCAAAAAGGCATTGTAAATTTCGTCGAAACGATCATTTTATCAATTTCAGGAGCCAATCCTGAATCTGTTGTGTCAACGAGCCTTAATTTATCAATTCTCAAACGGATAGTTTTTAAATTAAGAAGGGGAGCCCTTAAAGGGATGATTAATAAGGGCCTCAATTAACTGTCTCTCTCCATTTTGTGAATAACAAGGGACTGCCCAAAATAGTCTAAGTAGGTCATTAATCTTGTTAAAAGTCCTGTCAGGCCTCTCATCTCCTTTTGGATCATAAAAATGTATTTCCTCAATTTCATTTCAACAAGACGATTAGGTATGATTTATTTTAATACTCGCCGAAAACTTCTTAAATGCAAAGAATTTAGGCAGAAGATCTTCACAATGGATTTAAGTGATCCCAGTTTGTAAGCCTTCAAACCGGAAAGCAAATCAATCCTATCTTAACTACTGTCCTCATCTTGACGGCCGGAGCCACTACTGTAAAGAAACGATCCCAAGATTTACTGCCTTCGCCTCTCTGGCGCCAAAAAGTAAAAAAGCTTCAGCTTCCGGAGCTGTAACCTGAACTAAAACAATTTTTGAGTTTGCAACAAGAATTGTGCCTGATTTTTATATTTTTGCCTAATTTTATTATACACTCGAGTTATTACCGGGATCATAAAGTTGGTTGGCTCCGTATTTGCCTCTGTGCCGAAAAATATTTGAACTATAAAACTTATTTCACATTTTGCAAGTTACTTCCTGCAGGCGGCAATCCGAAGGAGCTTTAGAAGGAAGTTAATAAAACTTTCACTTTCTTGCCTTTCTCAATGGCAAAATGCTTGCAAAAACTTTTCCTTTGAAAATGAGAAATGGCAAGTAATAATTCATCTTAAGCTTAGAGAGACAAGATTATGAATGGAAGTAGGGCGGGGAGCAGAAGTGGATTTAGGCTTCAGAAGATAATTCCATGCAGAGATCTTCTGCAAAGTTTCTCTTTACAAAACCCATTTTCACTGGGGACTTTCTCCAGGCTTCTGATGACATAAAAATCGAGAAACTCTGCTTAATCAGAGCTTCCTTTCTCCTTACGAAAATGCCCTTGGACTGACATAGAGAAATATGATCATTTAATGTTACAATGGGAATTACGGCCTTGCTACTTTAGATAATTTCTCAAGATCTGCTCCAGAAAGGATTTGGACTTGAAGTAACAAAAGGACTCCAAATGTGAAAATGTGATGATCTTTGGTCCTTTTCTTTTCCTTTTCAGCAGCCGCAGAGAACGGTCTGGTGAAAGCAGAGAAAATAAGCCTTCTGGCTTTGCGGAAACAAAGTATCATTTCTCTGCCCATAGAAATCAGAGCGTCCATTATTTTGTGACTAAAAGCCTTTCTCTTCTGGGACTTTCACTTTCACTCTGCCCTCTGCTTCGTTCCTATTTATCTTACCATTGATTTGAAGGGTTCCGTTTGGCGAAAGGGACATGCGACTCTCTCTGTCCTTTCCCATCAAGTCCCTTCCGTCTTTGAGCCATTTTGTGGAGGGCAAGGGCCGCCCAAGGGCTTCACAGGGAAAGGCCGCCATGCTCTTAAGCGGAAGCGTCTGATTTCTTGGGCCAACATTAATAATGGGCGGAGGAAGTTGATCTTGTGAGGAGAGGTCGAGGCGAGCAGTGACTTCCGACGAGCCAGCAGCGCTCACGGCACAGCAAATGAAAGTACCCAAATCCTCTTTTTTGACTCCGTCGATTGTAAGGGCTCCCTGAGGACTCAGGGCCCAGTGCTGCGGTAAGTTGCTACTATTTGGCGTCGAGGATGGAAGAAAAAGTTCCTGACTTTGGTGCTTTCTCCAGTAGATTAGTGGCTGGGGGGATCCGGTGGCGAGGCATTCGAATTTGGCTTGCTCGTTGAGCCCTAAACGCTGATCTCTTGGGCGCGTAATAAATTTTGGTCGAGCTAGAAATTTAGTAGGAAAAAAAAAGATCGGTTGATAAATGGTGAACGTTCAACAATTACTGGGTAACCAAAAATGCATTAAAATCTATTTCACCTATTTGCAAATTCACTCCCTTGATACACCAAAGGAATGGCAATTAGCCTGACTTTCACTGAATACTTAGATTTACAAAAAGTCGCTCACATTTTTTTTTCAAATTTTTAAAGTGTAACAGCGCTTTGCCAAACTGGGTCTTCTAAGCTTCTTTCGAAACCATCTGTACAAAGAGGCTAATTCAAGTATTTTGTATGCTGCTCGCTTCCTTCTCCGGCTTTCGACTCATTTTTACTACTTTTCTATTTTCTCCTTAAAAGTACTTTCACCCTGCCCTAGGTAATCGCTTCAAATTTCCATATCTTCAGAAAAGAAAACCTAACATCTAAGGAATACCTAATGGGCACTTCACAATCATCCAATTCACAAACTAAATATACAGTAGTAGGAGAAGCTCATGAATTTTAATAGGAGGCTTTTGGTAATTGACAAGTCGGCAATTTCTTTTTAAACTTTGCCAATTGGAGTACCGCAGCTCTGCAGTACAACACTAAATTTACGTTAATGTTCTTTGGCAATTTGTTACTTTTCACGTTATGTCATTTACAACTCATCATTTAAACTAAAATTAGGAGCCGAAAAATTCAAAACTTGAATGAAAACGTGAAAAATTAATTAAACGATCTGTATTTGTGCTGTTTGGGTGCACCGAGGTCATTTTAGTTAAGAATTCAAGGAGTACCCTATTTACACTCCTGATGCATTGCGGATTTAATTAAATTCGCTGCAACGCTGCACACGATTTTCACTCAAGGCTCTTGAGCTCACCACTTAAGACTACTTAAAAAGACAAGGAGGCAGTTAATTATGAATTCAAAAAGGAATTGCTTACAATGCACTGTGAGGCTCGCACTCGCTCGAATACTGCCAAGTTCATTTGAAACTTGGCAAAAATAGAGACCCTCATCTTCGGGTCGAGCGTCTCTGATCTTCAAACCGGCAGCCACCCGCTCTGCCCGATCCTTTGGCATTGGCGTGTCCTGACGATACCAGTCGATTGATGGGGTTGGAATACCGTCGACATCGCAATTAAAAATGGCTGAGTCACCCATAAGTATCGTCACATCGCGGGGTTCTTCTTTGAAGTAGGGCTTTTCTACACAGGACAACACAAGGAAAAGCGGAAGTAAGAAGGGGAAGTTCCAATATGACTCACATCACTTTAAAATCCCTAATTGCAGCACCCTACTTACTGATGAAATAATAACTCCAAAAATATATTTCGACATTAGGTTCAAGGGCTGATCAAAAATCCTCTTTAGCACCCATGTTACTCCGATCATATTTTATTCTTTTGAAAAGTCAAAAGACCGTCAGAGCAAGACGGAAAAGCCTTTTTCAATTCTATTCAATAATAATTCTTGCTACTTACACAAAAGCCCTTTTATCTTTTTATGAATACCCAAAATAACCCGGCGGAATGACCCAGCTGAATTCTTCCGCATCATGGATAATAGTTAATGGGGAAAAGGGGGTGAAAGAGTCCCTGGAAATGAAACTTGAATTTATAAAGTGTAAAAGCGTCCTTTTTTGCTTAAGGGGTCTTTTTTTGAATTTATAGTTACTCTTTGGAGCCCTTAAGGCTCTTTAGTGGCCTTCGTTCCAGCCAACCTCGTTTACAGGAATGATAGACAACAATAAGGGACAATGAGGAGGGACGAGGTCAGATTCCGAGCGGTGTCACTTGGGTTAACAAGGAGCCTTTCTTTGCGTACTGAATGGCAACCGGTCTCTTCCTCTGCCTTTAGTAAAAGAACCCTACTTATAAATGCAAGTCACTCGAAAAGGGCGGGCCCCTCGTTAGTTTCTACTTACAGGATCTCCAAGTTTTTAAGGAAGATTTGGGCCCTGCCCAAGATTAAATGAATTTGAAGAATAATGGTTGGCAGGAATCATCATGATCTTCAAAAGTCCCAATTTTTCCATTCCATTAAAATCCAATTTCTCACTTACGATCAACGGAGAGCGTAACTTCGGGTGTTGTTCGCGTGCCAGCGATATTTATAGCGACGCACTGATATCTTCCAGCATCTGCTGCCTTCACATCCTTTATAATTAGATTTCCGCCATCAACGATCTGAAGACGACTGCTGCGAATTGAAAAAAATATCTAAATGTTTAGAATATTTGACATGACATATCTATTCCAATTATCTGCAACTATTTACGGCCTATCCAATATGGTTGTTAACTTTCACCTGCTTTCACCAAAAACAAAAAATTAAGAATGAACTCAAATTAAATTCTCTGTATTAAATTTGTGGAAAACTTAATTAAAATACAACAATTGGTTGGGGTTTTTAAGATTACCTGCTGAGGCGCGTGTCCAGCGTTTGACCGTTCCGATGCCAGATCACTTGAGGTTCTGGAGTGCCCCTTGGTGGCTGACAGAATAATTTTGTGGCATCCCCCACGAGCGTCTTTGTGTGCTGCGGCAGTAGACGAAATTCATCTCTTATAACTGAAAAAAAGATAAAGATCAATTTTATAAATTAATTAATATTGAAATTGAATCTACGCTAGGGCCGCCCATCGGGACTCTATAATAAGTTCACGTTTTGTCTATCAACTAATCTCCAATTCCATTTTCACTCCTTTCGAAACAACTGTTACCTAAAGGGGGTTCAGCGGCAAATTGCAATAACACTGTTCGTCAGCACATCATATTGAACATGGATTTAAGAAGATCCCTATGCCAGACGAAATGGCCCAACAAAAGCAGATTTGATTCTGATCTGAACAACGGGGTTCTGACTAAATTAATTCTGTTATATAAAAAATAATAGAAGAGTAAAAAAAATTGAGAGGAAGGGTGGTGCTGCGCCCTCGAAAGTTGCACACACCTGATATCAAATTACAAGGGCCAAATTATACCAATTATTTCTAAAGGGACCCCTCAAGCATTACCCAGGAAGAATTCCTAGATGGAATCGGATCGGACAGTTTCAAGTGCAGGGGTCCCTTCAAGCCCAATTCATCTTTTTTTTTCCTTTCAGAGTGAACACCGTTCCTCGTTTCAATAAAATTAAACTTAACACGATACTCGCCTGACGCTTGAGCTCCAAGCGAAGCTAGGCACCAATTTAGGAAGTGCCAAAGCCTCACTCAAGCTGCCAGAAGGCCGAAAACTGAACGCTATGAAGAATGACTGGGATAAACCGTTGGAAATAAAAATATGAACATAACAATAATGAGATGTGTCTTGTTAAGTACTTTACATTATAATTATATTGCAAAGATACCGTCAACTGGAGTTGCTTAACTTTTTAAAAATTCGTTTGTACAACCCATCATGCATTCGTACCAACAAAATATAGGAATTTTGTTTTAATAGGGCAAGTTAAAAGTCTAAAGTTAAAAGCTTTCTTTAGATTTGGAGCTTAACCACTAAATATAGTTGAAATGATGTTAATTTTTGTGAGATTTTTTTAATACAACAATTTTTTTTTATATTGAAATACTCATTCCTACCTGGCTGTATTTTAGTTGCGAAACCGTTTTCATAAAAGAAATGTTGAAATAAACGCTGAAGCTTAGTTTAGATCTTTTACACCAAAAACAGGATGGATTTGAAGCCAATTGTAAAACCTTGAACAGGAAATTCTTGGATCTCGGCCATTGTCCCGGAAGTCTTTTCAAAAGCGGATCTCAAAGAAAGGCCTATTTATCCTTCCAGCCTCGACCATTTTATAATACTGCCAAACACCACTGTTCTCTACAGATCATTTTCAAAATTATTTTTGTCCTGAACAAGGTAAACCATTAAAATTCCGTTTACAAAGACCCGGCTTTCAATATTTATTGCCATAACTTTAGTTTCAGGCTTGAAGAAATAAATCCACTTCCGGTTTGGTTCCTCATGCTCAGTAACATGACGCTTACATATTTTAGCGTTTTATCTCTCCAGAATTAATACTTCAAAGGCTGATTATCTTCTAAATTTGGTGTTTAATGCGCTGCAAGTTTTCTAAGAGCGTCGTAGAAGAGGAAGTTGGGAACTTGAAGTTGCGCTGGAGCTTCCTTAAAGTTGTCGTTGGTAATGAAAGAATAATAGGTTGGGATATGGGTAAAGGAAATGAGCTTCAGGCTTCTGGAATACATTAAACGAAGCTCCATCAACGGAATAATTTTTAAGAAAAGCTTCTATTAATAAGAACATAGCTATAAATGCGTCTGACATCCTTTTATTTCTTTAGGAAGTTTTGGTGACTTCCTAATCATAAATACAACGAAAAAGCTTCTTGAAAGAATGTCTTAACGAAGCTTTTTCCTAATGGACTTCTTTCTGCTCTCAACGACGAATCTTAAAATTTATTTGTTTGAAAACAAAACTTCCTTAAATGTTGTTTTGTTTTAAGAAAGCAAAAAGAAGCCGTTGGCTCTGAACTATTATTTAAAGCAGTTGAACGTAAGTATGTGTTTTCTAAATTCTGTGCCAAACTGAAATACCAAAAAATCCTGTCTCCACAATTTACTTAACCACCAATAAGCCACTTTCGTTCTGGAATTTAGCAAGTTAAATGGCTTGTATAAATAACATCTTGTTTTTAAGCTTACAGGAGAACTAGCCTAAAGCAAGATTGACACATGGAATATATATATATATATGATTAGCTATTATTTTGTAAATATTGGCTGAAAATTACTCATACAAAATTAAAAATTCTTGGTCCAATATTCAGCTCAGAGGGAAT
>VYYI01000611.1:0-28487 GCA_021029175.1 Bilobella aurantiaca
GAAGCTTTCCTCATGTCTTCGTAGGCGGCATGGGGTAATGACAGAGCATCCGAGCTACGGAGGAGCCTGCACCATTGCTGATAGTAGAGCTTAGCTACCTCAAATTTTATTGGCGGCATTATTAAATTGCAGAAGCAAAATGCTACTTGGTGGAAAATGCAGTTTAGAGAGTAATAAAAAAGAACGAGTAAATTGAATTTAGGAACTTTATACTTAAATTAGAGTTTAGATTTACCAAATTACCAATATGGTCAATTACCGTAAATTGCATTTCACCCTCTGTATTTTTTCGATTATTGTAATTTTTTCATAAATGATGAAATTAACCCCTATACTGAAAACAACCATAAACTTATTTTACGTCCATAGCAGAATAATGGTAAAAAGTTGTAGAAATTAGAAAACGTTGTATAGGCTGATTTCAAATGTGGTTGAGTGCTTGACAATTAGGATACTTATGTCGAAACTAAAATCATCATGTCTCAGGACTGGCTTCTTTGGCTTTAAGATACTGTTGTAGCTTCAAATAGTGTTTATTTCAGAAAAAAATATTAGATCTCAATGAACATGTAATTTTGAAAATTACTTTTGCTGAATAAAAAAAAATTGAATACTAAGACAATTTCAAAAGTATTGCGGCGGTGTTCGAAGCCGAAATTTTTCAACCAACTCGTCAAGTGTTTCTGAAGGCAAGATTTTAATTAATTGTTTCTTTAGAAATTGTTTCGGTTCAAATCTGTCGCCTACGGGAACAGCAATGAGCATATATTCTTTTTCCATTCTCTGCAATGAAGATATTAAACTCTGCACACTTCCAAACCCAAGTACAAATATGTTGATTTTCCTCTCTAAGTCGTAAATTGATCTAACGAAATTTATTGGATATTTTCCAAAGCGGGCAATATCTTCCTCTTTCCAGGCACTACAATTTTGCAGCCTGGATTTTTCTTCCAAACTGGGTTCAAAGGGTTGCTATTAAGAAAAAAAAATCATAAAGTCTATAATAATTATCAAACAGACGATTAGAGATGTACCAGCAAAAGATTAAATGTTGTTTCATTTATTAATAAAAAGTGTAACGCAATTTGGAAAAAAATGCATGAAAATATTGATCATACCGTAAAGTTAAAGTCCCTGCAACATAAAACAATTTAAAATTGCAATTTGCAAATACAATGAAAACAAAAACAAAAAAATTTAACTTGCTAACGGTATCCCTTTGTTTATTGAATTAAAGCACCAGTTTTAAGCCTGAACTTAACTATTAAAAATAACATCAAACCTACAATGGAAATTCAAATGAATCAAAAAGCTTTCTGACCTTTTATTTTCGCCTTTAACAAACTCGAAATTATTGTTCATTCCACTATTTATCTATAGCCAAAATACCGATTTCCGACAAATATTTTACACATGTGTGTTTATCCCATGTAATTTAGGTGAATGAAAGGTAACATTAGATGTACGTACCAATGACACTAGCGGCGAAGGAATTTCCTTTGTTTTTGATATCTCAGAAGGTACCTCTTGAATTGAAATCTCCAACATTTTGCTATATTCTCTTACTTCAAACATCGCTCCAACAGCTTTCTGAGCCCCAGCTAACTTGTACTCGAATATAACAACATAAATGTCTGATTCACGCTTTGGCCGACCATCTACCGATTTCCCCAGCAGCTTCAATGTGAGGCCGGTTGCAGCGTCTCCAATCCGGTTAGCTACATCACTCTGTATAATATTCAATCTTTTCGATTCCGCTGGTAAGGTGCTACCACCTACAGGTGCTACATGGAGTGTTTCCAGGGCAGACTTTCTCCTTGTCATCAGGAATTCCTATTTCCAAATAAAGTAAATTACATTTCTTTGTAATAGTACAACTCAGAATTGTCATTTGGCTGACTTAAACTTATGCTTAATAATATGTTTAGTAATATTTGTGATATGAAAACAAGAATGATACAACATTGTTATTTAAATACCAGGGGACTATAAAAGTTTCATTGGCAAATTAATTGTCAGAATGACAATTTTGTCATTTAACACACGAAAAGTAGCAATAGTTTAAAATACTGTTAATTATACATGCGTTAAAATAAAATCGAATTACAATATGGTAGAATAGCTTACGTTCGTTAGCTGCGCTGAACGAAGATCTGAAACTATGTGCCAAAGGTACGATTTTTTAACATTGCGAACATCGTAAACTAGGAACTCTTTAGCTTCGTCAAGCCCAGACATGGATTCGTTGTGTTGTAGTAGTGAAATTGTTATGAGAAAGGAAATGTACGGCATGCAATCTTCACTTTCGTTCTGATTCAGTAACAAAGGAGATTCTACTAGCACGTCGCAAAGACGAATTTCAGCGTTTGAGACGTGAAAGTTGTGAAGGAACTTGTACACATAATGGTCAGCTTTCATAAAGTCAAATGGGATAATTTTCAAATTTCCTAGTAGCTTATTTATTTGTGAATTTGTGGAATCCTCGCGCAAGAATTTTTGAAGGGCAGGAAAATTTTCCATGGGTTTCCATCCGTCTTGCAATGAAACTTTACTTTCCTGAATAAATATTTAAAACAAAAATTTAAAATCTTAGAAATACTAATATAATTAATACTCAAATAGGCAGCGAGTTTACCGGTGCAGGAACCTGTTCTATCAAACACGCGAGTAACAGGCACAATACTGCAAAATTGGCCATTGTAGTTTTTCTTTTAAGGATTTGATGTAGTTCTTACTATAAACTGACTCTTTGAATGTATTGTGAATTATCGGTTTGTAATTTGTTGCTTATATAGTTCGTGGTCTGTAGGGGAGTAGATACGTCAATTGCGCACTCACATTTAGAAAATTCACTCCTCTTTTAATTTTCTTATTTTGCGATTGAAAGTGATTGCTTTAGCTATTAAACTCTCAATATATTGAACGATTTGGTGAAATAATATATACAAAGATGATAACTAACGTTTTACCGGACAGAAATTTATATTTTATATTAATCAACTTATTTTGATTTCTTTAACGTTGACACCTTCGCCTCGATTGCATTTGAACATTTTCAGTGCGCTATATACAACAAAAGTTCAAATATCTCCAAAAAAAAAGGATTAGACACTATCATAAGCAAAAAAGCCTCCTTAAAAGTATTAGTTTTTGTAGTAGAAAATTGTCAATTTCAATGCATCAGCAGTTTTTCCAAAAAAAAGAATTAATTAAGAAACAAGAACAGCTTGCACTTTGATCTTAAACCAAAAGGCCGACTATTTGGCTGTGTTGGTCAGCATGAGAACGGGGGTTCAATTCCACGACCCAATCACAAAAAAAAACTTTCAATTTAGTTTTAATCTTAAGGATTACTTTTCCTCTGAATATGTGTATGCCCGTATCTCCGTGAGTATGCATGCACAGTCAGAAAATGTGGAAATTACCTGATAGGTTTCACAATAGACATGTGAGATTTCAGAAGACGACCCACATTTGCATAGATTCACCTGCGGTTATCAGCCGAGACCTACCTCACGTCCAATTGGTGTCCTCTATTTGTGTTTCACTCATCGTAAATCACTGGAATATTACGGATAGTCTGTTGTGGTTGTTTAGTGTTTGACAAAATCTATGCTAATGAGCTCCTTCCCTACTACATCACTACTTTCTCCTTTACATATTGTTCATCCGCTACGCGGGAATGTCAAATAAAAATTCTTTCCATTTCTCGCTTAAGCCAAACACTACAAGCCAAATACTATAACTAATACTAGCCAATGTTAGGTGAAACAAATTCTAAGCAGCATAATAATTAAGGGGTTGTAGGAAAAAAGAGGTGGTCCGGGATTCGATCTCGGCAAAGCAAAAGGTAAGGTTGCTCGTGTTACCACGAGACCACGGTGCCTCTTATAAGAAGAGAGGCTCAACCAACATGCTATTGCTTCGCTATTTCCATGATGTTCTATACGTAAATACATTTTTCTTAAAAATTAAGCAAGTAAATCTTTAGATGTGGATTATAATTATAAAATAGTAATAAAAAAGTAATAAAAAAATTTCTGGCAAACGTGCTGCATTTTGTGACGACTGTATTTGGTGAACTAGATTTATTCTAGATTCAAAACGTTTTCGTCACTTAATTTCCACTTTTTTCCGATCCTTTTCTATTCATCAGTTTTATTTTCCAAATATTAGAAAAAAAATTTTGCACCGCTACTTTTCTATCTTGTTCATTCCAAAACCACTCTTCTAACCTTGAAATGGTTGTTCTTGTTTAGGAACCTCGGGTTTCTAATAACCCAAAATCAGTAAAATTGTAATGCAAGTAACGAAGACTTAAAGTCAACAAAAGTGGCATGATCAAATAAATTAATAACATATTTGACGACGCAGATGTTCCAGTTACAATTACATTACAGGGGTACACGAGTCACATTACATTGTATGTATTTATGTATGTTAATAGAGAGGGTATTTCTACACACACCGCTCAGGCCTCAATCGGGACCATTGCAGTAACTCTAGGAAATACACTGTCAAAGCCTCCCTATCGTCTCCACACATTTAGGAGTCAGAATAACAACCGACAGTCATCCCATCGTCTCCAGGTGCCTTAACGGAGAGAGTTAGGATTCTTCCATAAGGAACTCCTTGGTTTGGACTTAAGCTCCAATGCTATCAATCTGCATATGCAGATTGTCCAGATAATGCATAGTCCAGATAAAGCATCTCGCGTAAGAGTTCTTTATCTTTCCCATGTATTTCCAGAACATAGACGCTTTTTGTCCTATGGCACTTTTTTATTGGGCGGATCAGGATTCGATCCCAAGAAGCCAGTGGAAAGGAACTGGCGTCCTTGCCAACTGGACCTCACGGCCCTGCCTTTACATTATTATTTAATTTTGGAATCCACGGGAAACCCATGCCAAAACAGTAGACAATGTGACACAAATACAACAGTTCTTTTGGTGATTACTAGCAGAAACGTTCGAAATTTGAATGAACAACCATATTTGACAGCGATTAGAATGTTTTTTCGCTTTTTCTTCTGGGGTCTTTACTTACATGATGTAGACTTGAATAAATTAAAAAAAAATTAAATAGAAAATTACAAATTATTTGTGATTTGTTAGTAAGTTTTATAGTAAGTCACACTATCGATAATTTTCAGAAAAGCGGCAAGCCAAATGCAACATTCCCAACTTTACATTTACCCAAACAATTAATAATTGTGGTCAACTGTTTAGTTACTGTTTTATACCTTTTCAGACGTTACAATGTTTGTGAAAATTTTAGATTTTGAGATTTTTCGTCGATTTATGGAAATTTTTCTTAGTTTTTAATTTTTTTTGTCATATTTTTAGAACTTTAGATGAACTTAAAATGGTATTTTTACTTAAGTTACATGCTATAATAAAAACAATATACATTCCAAAACGAGTGCTTCTGTTTAGGTCTCCGGAATCTCCGGAAGTTTATTTCCCTACTTAAAATTAATTTTGCAAATTGGCCTTGAATAATATAAAATTCCTAGAAAATTAGGCAAGCAAAACGCGCTGCATTTTGTGACTTTGATTCTTGTAGTTATAGAGTTGAGAGTTGAAAATGTTTAGAAAAGTATTCAAGACATGCCTTTTACAATTTAAAAGTATTCTTCCTTAAAAACCGTTTCCTCGAAACTTTTCTATTCTCTTCGATTCACAATTTTTGCGACCTTGAATATGTTCAAAAAGACAAATTTAAACCAAGATTTAATTTATTTAATTTAAGAAATAAAATAAGTTTAAGCACTGTGAGCATGTTACATTTTGATGTGACACTATTTCAACGCAATGCAAATGCAATGTAAATAAAAAAAAAGCGAATGTTGTATATTTTATTAACACTACCAAAAGTAGAGCTACGTGTTGCTTTGATCTTTTCATCTCAAAATAAACTATACAAAAATTAAAGAATTTCGAGAATTTCCTTTTATTCTTATAGTGTTTTAGTAAAAATCGGAAACCAATTATTATCAAAGAGTTACATAGTATAAAGAATTACAAATTAACTAGTTTGTCCCCGAATAGATACATAATTATGGAAGAAATATTTCAAAAGCAAACTTTTAGCAAGTTTTAACCTAGATTAGTCGGCAGTTTGCCTTTGAAAAATAACATAGTGAGCAAACAAGGAAACATGAATGTGTCGGATTTTCAAAAAAAAAATTCTATTTTTATTTTGTAATTGAAACTCCAAAACGTGCCAGGTACGATTCGACCCTACTTTTGTAATCTTAAAGTCGATATTCTCTAACTGCTGAGTTTTCAATAAATAAAACTGCAAGTGTTTATCATTTTTAGTAACGCTAAAATTTAAAGCTAAAATGAGCGGAACACTGTAATCAACCATTTTGGCATGATTACATCACAAACTCCCCTCAAGCACATATTTTGGTACTGCAACAAAATTTGGGGTCAGAAATAGCAAATTTCTAAAGGAAAATTTAAAGAAATTACAGTCACTATATATTTTTTCAAACCCCCCTTAATACTTGAGCTTAATTTTTGAATTTGTGAGGAAACCTTGTCATATTTTTTAAATAAGTCTAATTTCCCCTCTAAGTCTAAAGTCTAAATAACATAATCCCCCGAAAAGTTACGTTACTAGAAGTTACTAGGAAAATTTTATAATTAATATGCTAACAATAGAATCTAAAATTGTAACTTTAAGCAAAACTTCCCACTAAATCAAAACTAGATTTTCCGTCCACGCTATGATTGTTAGAGGTTGTGTTCATTGATCTCACTTTATTGCTATTTTGATCTCTCAATCATTTACTAGAATATTGTAAATAAACAAAACCACAGAGTTGTTTTTCTGCAAGTAAATACTAAATAGTATATAATACTACATAAGTAAATAGTAATAATATATAATTTTAAAGCAGTCTCAAGCAAAAGTTACATACCATAATAACAAAAATATATCTCTAAGTGTGCCTGCTATATTTAAGTAAGAATTTTTGTTAAAAAATGTTCGAATTCTAAATTTTAAACTCAATTTCTTTGTACTTACTTTGTGGGTTTTATCCCTTTTCTGTCGGAGTTTTCAAGATCACATAATTGTTAAACTGTTAGAACAGAATAGTTACACCTACCGTATTATCAAATAGTTGTTAAATACGTCACAGTGTATTCACCTATAATGTTCACAGTGTATAACCTAGATTTTTTAAGCAACGAGCTAATTTCGTTTCTTCGATAACAATTGTTTATGTTCAACCAATTTCGAATTCCTCTTCCTGGAATTAATTATCATTACTGATACTTATGACTTTATTGAGCAATAAAAATTAGTAATTACTGAATAATGCGTAGATAATTTTCGCTAATGGTTTCAAAATTTTCCGATAATGGGTGTGCTTTATCCAAACACTGAGTATTGACAGAACCAAAAACTATTAGACAATTGGGATTTGAATTTTGGCTGGAATTTGGTTCAAATATTTTATGATTTATGAAAACAATGAATCACCTTCGAATCACAAACTTCTGTCCTCTATTTTTGCAGATTTGAATGCAGGAACAAGACTTGTAACTTCTCTCTGAGACTCAAAGGTCAATTCCAATTTTGTACCTTTTTAGTTTATGACAAGGAGAAAAGACAAGCTTTCTCTCACGAGGATCGCAGGGTGACTTTTACCGCTGAATTGACCATTGTTGTAACAGATACAATCAAAGGGTTAATATGCAGAGTTTTTTTGAACACACCACTTAAGTGGTCGGTCAGTGAAGGGTCGGAAAGACCAAAAATTATAATTTAACGTGAAGATACACTTTCATGGAAATGAAATGGGCCCAATTTCAATCCATTTACTGTGTCCTTTGTGGCATAATTTTCAAACAATGAATATTTTATAACAAAGTCTGATTTTGATTTTAGCTCACGAAATTTCTATGTTCCAAGAACACTGTGTGATTGATCCATAAGAATACTAATAAATTTTTCAGGATACTGCGTCGCTGTCTCCATTGTGTTTCAATTAGAATCAGATATATTAAAAATTTCGATAATCAATTAATAATTAATCGATATTTGTGTCTCGATAACAACACTTTATAACTTGAACTTTGTGACAGAGTAATTTAAACGCGTCCACACTCGTGAGAGTCTAGAACCGAACTCTCATGAACTCTGATGTAAACATACTCGGTGCCTCCATAGAAGCACAAAATGGGTTTTCCAGTAAAATGGCACATGAGTAAACAAAGCTGCGTAAATTTTTGACAATAGAGAGCTAACTTACTCTTTTCCAGGATATTAACTTCTTGCCAACAGTGAGTCCACTTCTAACAAGTTTTGCCCTTACAAATGTAAGAATTGGAATGTTAAAATTTTTAATAATTATTAGGCCATTCAGTGGTAACCTTGATCAGGGAAAAGCAAAATTTCAAGCTTCAACGTTACTGTCCTTTTTTATCAGCCGAAGTTTTGCGGCAAAATTTTTTTGAGATTCTAAAGTATTATTACAGAAACCCCTCGGGTTGATTTTTTGATTTTAGTAGAAGTTTGTTACTAAGAAAGGTAAAATTAAAAATTTCACATTTTTTTCTTAACTTTTAAATTTAACTTTAGTTAACTTGATTAATCTAACACAGTTAACAGAAATAGAACACCCAAAAATAAACTAATACAAACAAAAATCAAACGATTATCGGAAGGATATGCTTTTTAAATACATCTCTCCATTATCCAAGCGACCATATCAATATCCCGAATTTATTCAACATTTATTGATAACTTTTTAATGAAATTAACTGGTTCATGGAAGAAAAGAGAATTTACGTATTAAAATATGGGAAAATTTTTATAAAGCCTCAGAAAGAGGCCGAGATTTTAATAGACTTGGCATCCACTGGTGAATAACAGTCGTGAATTGCCATTGAAAACCACAACTTAACGCGCCGAGGATCCGCATCTTTCAGGATATCAAATTTGGCGGTAATCGTAGGCTTCGAATTGAACTTCAGTTGAAGGTGAAGGAGTTTCGCAATCCGATTATTTGCTATTTCCTTGAATTGAACTCTGTCAAACATCTCATCGCACTGCTCGTCTATTATATCCCATAGTTTGGAGATGGAATATTTACCTTAAAAAAATTATTAAGAATTTTATCAAATTGTTTCCAAATCGTATTTCTAAAATGTTGTAATAAAAAATAGGGAAATTGCTGATCTTTGTAGTAATCTATAAGTTTATTATATGAAAATTGTACACCGGACGTCGCACAAAAATGTATATTGAATAAAAATCTTAAAGGAATAAAAATCTTATCAAAATAATTTGTTTGAACTTATTTTAAAATAATTCCAAAGTTATTTTTGGGCATATTATTTGAAACATACTTCTGCATATAAATATAAGGTGCTTACCTATCTGACGATCTCCCTTGCCATTAAGGTTCCTTTCAACGTTGCAGCCCTTATAGTGGGATTTAGCTACAACAGGTTCTACACATATACCGAAAACCGCCTTATTTAAATCCATAGTCTTGTCAATTACATCCATGTTAGGAGATGTGTTCTGGATAATTTTCAAAAGCACAATTGGATCAATATACTGACAGCTCAGCATTGTACTATCGGGAAATTGTTTGAGAATTGCTTCGCCAATTTTTCCGCCGAATCCTTTGACCTTGTCAAGTTTGACTAAATTTGCGAATTCCTCAAAGCCATTTGGAGTCACAATTGTCATTCCCAAGGGTTTATGTAACCCTGAAGCAATTTTAGCAATAAGTTTATTCCACCCAATCCCTGCGGAGCATTCCAATTGTGTTGAACTCCAAACTTTATCCAGAATTTGCTGGGTAATGTGTAAACCAATCAGCATGCGAATTTGTTGCCAATCGTCATTCCAGAGTTGATTTTCATCTATTTCGCTCAGTCGAAGTATAGTAGTCCGGTAGTTTTCGAATGCAAGATTCCTCTGCCACTCTGGATGTCCATTGTACACACATGAATGAATCCAGCGTTTTTGAAACTGAAGTAAAATTTCATCCCAAGATGATTTAGCAGTCCATTCGTCTAAGCCGCTGGTCAAATCAATGTAAAACTCATCGTTGCCAGCCAATTAAAATATTGCTAACGGATATTTTTGCGACAAAAAGGTTGTAATTGCTGAAACGACCATTGCGGACTCCCGTAGCGCAATGCTCGAGTCCGAACGATTAGTTCCGTTGCGCAAGGGAATGGGGATTTTTACCAAATGAGGACATTTTCGTTGAGCGCGGCGAAACGTCTTCTCGTTTCTATCAATGCCAAAACGCTTTGCTTCATAACTTACAGAAACGATCCTAGAAGTAAAAAATTAAAACTATAAGATTAGAAGAATTTTGAAAATTACGGATACAAAAGTTAAGCACTGTAAACTGTCCCTATAATCAAAATATGTGCAACTTAAAAAATTAATTTTAAATCTCTTATAAAATGTTTCAAGGTAATATTATCTTGAAAAAAACTGTATATAGTTATTAGATATTGTGATCTCAAGGAATTATTAACCTCTCTCACATAAACTTTCCTCTGTTTCGACAAGGAAAAATGTCATGCGGGAATTCAATGTTAATTTTAGTTTGATGTTGTTCACTAGTTAAGTTTGCCATACCTGTTTTCTGCATTTGTTACAACACGCGGAGGACTCTCAACGTTCATCCAAGATTCTTGGTGCACCTGAACCTCAAACTGATCAATGTCGATCAGAGCAATAACTTTATTTCGCTTAATGAAAGATTCAACATTAAGAACGAGGGATTGTTTACTAAGGCCTGAAATGTAAGAATGTTATAAATAAATAGTAAGGGTCATTTACATTTGCAAATCTTATTGGTTATTAGTTGGGTAAAAAACTAAGTTGGTTTCATTGTCAGTATATTGTTTATTGCAAATTAAAATTTATTTATTTTCTTGTTCTGGTTTTGTATAATTCGAACAGTTATGAAACCAAACGTCAATTCAAATACAACAATACTGAATAATTAAAAAAAAATCACGAAAATTCTGTTAAGTACTTGTTTTCCTGTACTAAGAGACAAGAATTGTATAGAATCTTCAAAATTCAAAAAACATCTAGTTGGAGTACTTAGTAATAACTTATACCAACTAGAAAACATTAGGACAAAGGTACCCCATCAATGGTTTAGACCTATATATTCATTTTCAACGTCTTCCGCTTGGAATAAGCGGCCCATTTCCATTTAAAAGACAGGCATATTTGGTTAGTAATCACTAATCAGCAACTTGAAATAAATTATTGAAAAAAAAATCCATGGCAGTTTGATTAGAACCCCAAATGTCCGAGTTCTTAGCCATACGTCTATAACCTTGAGCTACAGCAACTGAATTGTTACAAACACTAAAAAATACAACGTATTTACAAGATATTTAGAAATCCCACTTCTCACGAATGCTTCCGTCTTTACTAAATCTACGTTATTGCTGATTAGCTTGTATGGCTCACTCGTATGGCTCTCAAATGAGACTATTCAAAATTATAGAAAATGTTTTTGATTATTTTTTAACAAAAATGATTATCTCCCCAATGATATAGGTGGACACCTAATGACCCAACAGGGGTAATTAGGGCGTTTGCAAACTTTTGGTCTTGAAAAAAGTAAATACACAAAAAATCGAGCTGTCTCACCATGAAATTACAATTGCTTTCAATTTTCTAACAAATTTAAAGAAAAAATTTAACTAGTTGCAAATCAAAGTAAAAAAAATAGAAGAATTATTACTTTCTAAAATGAGGAGAAGCTAGGACAAACTTACCTGCGTACTTACTGGAACCAACCATTTTGGAGTTGTGTACTTCCAAAACAAGAATTTGGTAATTTGTAGCTTTATTGTTAATTGTAGTTAGTATCAAATAATTATAATGCTACTGATTAACTTGATACGAAAGTAAATGTAGAACACAAGTAAAAATTCGAAGATAAATATGATTTTGAAGTTCCCTGGCTCTCCTCAGTCTCAAGACTGCTACTTGAAAGCTTAAGAAAGAAGTTTTAACTAAAGTTTCACAATAGCGAAGCATATCTATATGCATGCAATTTGCTAGATTATGATAAGGAGCCTCTACGTGTGATCGCTTGAATGTGCAATATGCCATAAACTTATGCATAGAATAAATGGTAATATTTGCTTAGCAGAATAAGACAACACTCTCAATTAATTATAACCTGCATATTGTACTAATGCCACTCATATCGTTTTTTTTCTATATATTTTTACCTACTTCAAGTCAAAATTTAAATTTACAAAACAGAACAGAGTTTACTTATAATTACGAAATGCCTTTCTAACTTGCTCCGCAACTTGAATTTTCTAACTAAAAATTATTGCTACAACCCACAATTACAGGTTTTACTTGTCCCAGAAGTCATATTTTATCACTGCTTAAGTTGCTTCTATAGTCAGTTGTTGAATTTTGCAACCAACAAATATCCTAATATACTGTTAGTGTAATATTAAGAACTTAATTGTTATATCAAAAATATGCTGGGCTCATCAGCTTCAATTACGAGCCATGCGCAAGAGCTCATTCTCCAATTTTTATTGTTTTGCAATAAGAACCTCCACAGGAAGTCCTCATTTCTGAATCAATAAAATGCATGCAAAACATACCTGTAAACATTCACAACACGTTTTCCACAACTTTCGTTGAATCAGCCCATAAATTAAAAAATGAGGTTCTTTAGGTTTAAGGTAAAGCTTCATTTGTTGTTATTCATTTAAACCGCCATTATGCAGATTGTCAATTTTGATGTCAAAAAATGTTAGATGTCTCGCTTGGAATAAACAAATTGATGCATTTTGGTTTTCTAACATTTATTTACACTTTAGTAAATTTCACCTTCTTAGAAGATGTTTCTACGTAATTTGCATTTGGGTATTTGTCTTTAAAACAAAAAGCTTGCGGGTCAGCTAATTTCCATGGAAAAGCAATGGCGCTGGGCCTGAAAATACAAATTCGAATGCATTCTTTGGCAAACATTTGATACTAAAATTTGGTCCTGACAAGTTGCTATTGAGGTTTAGCTGTGTACGGAATATCTTAAAATTCGGATCCCCATTGCGGGTCACGGGTATTCAAATTGTAAGCATTACAATGCATTAAAAATTCACTTTTAATTGTTCTCATGTGGGTCACCACATCAATTCAAAACAAGTGATTATAAAGTTTAACAGCTAATTTTGTGGGAAGTCATTTAATATCATCTGTGGCTAACCAACGGAAGGACTTCCGTATATAAATACATTATTAGAAAGAAACTTTTTTTTTAAATTGAGCAGTCAAGTTTTAAATAATTTAAAAAAATAATTCAAGATAACAATTCAATTCAATATTGAATTATTCAATAATCTTCGTTTTTGAAATATTCATGAGTGAACTTTTGAAATAGAAAATGCTCTTGTTCAGAGAATACTAAAGCTTAACATATAGCACTATAAGAAAATGTTGAAATTGTAGTTAACATTGCTCATTGAAATAAGTTGTAAGACTATTACATATTGTCTCACGTGATTTTATTGACAAAAATACGTATCATTAATAGTCTCCACAAGTTCCTTCTTTGCGACCAATGCACCATCCAACTTGCGAACAGCATCTCCCTGCTCCTTCGTCACAGTCACCATTGTCTAAGCAAGAATGATCTGCACTCTCTCCAATCTATTAGAATATCAAAAGTTTACTAAAACCAAATTTCAAAATGATTTTTTAAAAGGAACTTTGTTTTACCGCAAAATGTGCCATCATAACAATGGCAAAAATCACGAACAAGATGTAAATGGCAGTGAATTGCTTCATTTTCAACGTTTTTTTCTTGAAAATAAATTTGTAAGAATTTTTGTAGTTCAAGCGGTATTCTCAATATTAAAAATAACTAAGTATTGTATTTATACTAAAGTCCTGACTAGTGCAGCAGAATTAAGGTTAATTATTAGCGCACACCACCAAACTAATTGTCAATTGTGGTCTGTGTAAATATGTTGTTTCTGTTACCACGTAGTATTATCTTTCTACCATAAGGAACAAATTTCAAAACGGAATTTTGAACTTTTATTGAATTTTTAGCAACCTTAAGTTTAGTATGAGTCTTCTACATTCGCATACGAGTGCAGCATTGATTTGTCGAATATTATAGTGTTATGTAATCTCATTTGGTTATTTTAAAATTTTAATTATTTTATTTAATTTTCAGAACTCCCAGGTAGCAAGTGAGACCTAAAAGATCTCAAAAAGATAAAAACTTTTAGCACCTAAGAAGTAAAAACATTTATAGAAAATGTTTTGATTATTAATTAACAAAAATTATTATCTCCCCAATGATATAGGTGGACACCTAACGACCCAACAGGGGTAATTCGTGAGTGCGACTTCGACAAGAAGTCCTCTTTTTTGAATCAATAAAAGGCATACAAAAACACAATTGTAAACATTCACAACACGTTTTCCGCAACTTTCGTTTAATAAAGCCCATCAATTAAAATAAATAAAAAGACGTACTGGATTTTCTAACATTTATTTACATTTTAGTAAATTCCACGTTCATACAAGCTGTTTCTATGTAGTTTGCGAGGTTTGTAACTTTATAATAATTACCTCTAATTCTACTTTAGTACATATCGATTCAGGAAGTATGAACTCTTTTGCGCTGCCATTGCGACTAATAGCAAATGTAAATATATCCTTGTTTCCTATCAAGCCTTTATAAATAAAATAGTCTCTCTGTTCCTCTCCTGCAAATTTTCTAATTTCACTCAAATGCATTCCAACAATTTTAAATTTTTGAGAAAGATCAGAGAGAAAATCAGAATCAGATTGAGATGTTGCTTGATTTCCAGTTGCAGAATTAGTACAAACTTCCCAAACCAAGTTGAATGCATATTCGTAAGCCACATACTTATCAGCCTTCTTCTTGATTGCACTTTCATCATTGCCTGGTTGCGATATGAAGTTGATACGATAGTCAGATTTTGTAAGCGGTTCAAAACCAAATCCACGAATGACAAGCACAACTAAAAAGTATTCTTTTACTACTTCGTTTAACTCTGTTCTTCTGGTAATCAAGTATAGCAAAATTAGTCTATCAACTTGCGCACGAAGTTTTATTTGCTCCGGGCGCAACCCACTGTATTTGAATGCTTTGTCCGATATCGAGTTATCGATAGCGCCGAAGTAACTAGTCAAGATGGGATTCAGATCGATTATTACTTCTCTAATAGAATGGATATTGAAGTCATCATAATTTATCCAATCTCCGAAACCCATATTTAGATGGTTATTGTAATATGGCATGAGTGCTAGGCTTGCTGGCTCTTTTTCCTCTGTTGCTAATGAGCTTGTAATGTATAGAACTCTCCAATAAGGAGCATCTTGCAGAGGGTCAATTTTTATATTTTTAAGAAATGAATTTTCACGCAAAAAATTTGAAATTGAACTTGTTTTTCGAAATGTAGTCTTCGAAGTATTTGAGTTTGTTTGAGATGACTCTGTAAATATTTTTTTGGCAAGCACACCCAAAATCAAGGAAGAGTTATCCTGATTGCATTGGTATAAGACGTAAATTTCGTTGTTTGAAACAGTGAAAGCCTTCAAAAACTTTAGAGAGTTAAATTCATATTGCCATTTCAGTAGCGGTTCAACGATGCTCGTGAGACTTTTGTACAAATTTGGTTTTGTATCCGTATTTTCTAGTGCGTAACACACAGAGTTTGACAAGAAATTGTCAACTTCGGGCTCCAGCGCGTATAGGCTTTGTGCAGAGTAACTGTGGAATATATGGTAGCCGGATGACGTTTCTCCCCAAGCAATCAACTTTAAATTATTTGGTTCAATTTGGCTTTCCAAAATTGCCATTTTTTGTATTACGTGTGCAAGTGAAAAGTTTCGAACTTTTATTATTTTGAAATTTGTTAAGGACTCACTGCTGTCAACAACCTGCGTTTAAAAAAGTACAAAATTACTTGTATTAAAAATCGTGTTTTAAATGTTAGTCCTATTAAAAAAAGAGGAGAATACATGGTGCAGATAGAGGTAGCCGCATATAACTATGCTTAGCTTGCTCGTCAACTGGCTACAAATCCACGTACTATGTAGAAAAGTTTTTACAACTAATCAAGCTTGAATTGGTTTTTTTCATAACAAAATCAATATTATATTTGAGCAAAATGTCAAATCAAACCAAAAATGGTTTTAGCTAATTGATCATAGTTTAACTCTTAGGTTAATCTTAATTAAGTGGAGTTAATATATTTTACAATATTTTTAAATATTCTAACCTTATCGCGTTTTTTTCTTTTATTGCTTACTGAGCTGAGCGAGCTATCACTGCTATTCAATGTTCTAAGGTACCTATCGTCAAAGGTCGTAGCATCCACTGTTATCCAATCCTCCAAGTACAGAAGCGGTTGTTTAATATATTGGGAAAGTGTAATCATTAACTCCCCTATGGTTAGGACTTGGCTTAAATAAACCAGCTTTGCCGTATTACATTTGTACATTTTCAAAGATACAGTAAAGTATCCAGCTGTATTATCCTCTTCGGCGGATAAGTAACGCATTATAATATAATTTTGATAGTAAAGTACATCGCAATTGGCTCCGTCGTAGTCAAAAGTTGTTCTCCATTGCAGTAAAGATTTTACCATCCTTTCAATCACATTCAAGTCGTTTGACTGACTGATGTGAGTTTCAGATCTTTGAATCCATTGTGGAGCAAACGGTAAATCAACATTCAAGTACATGTAAATATAGTGTTCCAGTACGTCAAAGTTTGTGTAAATACTCGAGGTGTGTCTTAATACCCAACTTTTTGTTGTGAATTCATCAACTTCAAATGCAGCAAACACTGTTTTGTAAATTTGCTCTGGACTGCTATCATGATACTTTCCAGATTCTATTGATGCTTGTGATTGTTTAACTTCTAAAATTTTTGTCGTGCTTAATAATTTAGGAGGGCTAATTTCTTCATCAACATTTTTTGTAGAGTCACTAATTTCTGTAACTGCATAAATACAAATAGCTCCATAATTGTCGTTGTAATCAACATATGCGGCATTCACTAGCTCTAAATTTTGGTTTGATTTGAGTTTCAGTGATTGTCTTATTTGTCGCTCAAAATATATGCTCTGGTATTTGATGTCGCTGGAATCAAGCATATCTCTACCAATAAATTTCAGCGATGTCACTCTAACCTTCATGTATTGTAATAGTTCTGCACTTGAATGATCCTCTGTAAATGAAATCGCTTGTTGGACAAATTCCACAATACATTTACTTCCGCGGAGTCCTAGTTGAAATGCAACAAAAAAGTATCCCTCTAGTTTTCCATCAATATCTTCTCTTGCATATATCTGAAACGCAGATCTGCTCTCAGTAATAATACAGGATACTTTTTCCAACCTGTATGACCCTCTTCCTGCTCCACGAGCTAATACGTCGTGTTTTACTGAATCAAAATATTGCGCCATGTTACAATTTTCAACTTCATTAAGAAACGGATATTTAGTTTTCAAATAATTCTTAATTTCTTGTTCAGTTTTTTCATCCTTTAGTAATTTGACGTAGGTTGCTACTAACAGCTTCTTGCGACAAATATTTCCAACACGGGCTGCTACTAAAATTCTGCAGTTATTCATCGTGTCTACAAAAACTACAAAATACTGGGTACTGGTATTCAAATGAGACCGATATTCTTCCAGCACAAATTGGTTTCCAGGATAGTTTTCATGGAAATTTGGAATTCGGTTTAGTAGTGATGAAAATTCTTCTATTTCTGCGTTGTTCAAGTCAATGGCAGCTATCCAAGGCACCCGTGAAGAGACGTTTTCAGGCTCAATTAGCAAGGTTTGAAGAAAATCTTCGAGCATAGCTTGAGAGTCGAAGCTATTACTCAAGTATTTAACCAAGGTTGGTCTATCGCTTGGTAGCCACGTGACCTTAAATCGAAAGCCTGCAGTACACAAGTAGACAATGATTTGTAAGTCTTCAACAAGCCATTCACGCATAAACTTTCCAATTTTACAATCACGATCATCAGTTCCATCTTTTTCCCAAATCCAATTTTCTTGAAATTGAAAGCGGTTGATTGGATCGCAGTAACTTGCGATTTCTGTCGCGGCAAGATCGACAGAGTTTTGTAAGGAACCAACTCTATGCAGTTGTGTTACTTTGAGAGATTTCGTGTATCTCATGGCTATGAAAAAATACCGAAATTTGTTGTTTATTTTTGTGGAGTTCGAGGAATCTGCATCAGAGTTTCGAAACAGAATAATCAAGGGTAAAATATCTTTGGGGTAATTTCTATCGACAAATTTTGGTACTTGTTCAACATGAATTGGCGTTTGAATCCCTGGATATGTGTGAATTTCCTTTTTTAAATAATTCTCAAGTTCCTTAGCTGCACTTGTTATAATTTGGTTCTTCTCTGTTTTTGTAAGCTTAAGATTGAAAGCTTTTATCCGAGCTTTAGCTTCTTTAAAATAGGAAGTTTCTTCTTCAAAATTTGCTTTGATCTATGGAATTATAACGAATTATTGTTGACAAGTAACAAAATAGAATGATAAAATGATTGATAGAAGTAAATTACGTGTAAGACAAATGTACCAATTTTTAGGTAAAATGTCAGTTAAATATTGATACAGTTTAGTTTTGTACATATTTATGTACAAAAATTAGGACATTTTAGTGCTAGTGCATTTAGTACATTTTAGCGCTTTTAGTTACATCAATCGTGCTTATGGATCATAATTTGACTAAAACTACACTTACCATCGATATACAAAACAAATAAATCATCAAAGTTTGGAGCTCGTAGTACATTTTTGTGATGTATGAATAAATTTCTTACTCCTGGAACATACGAAACAGCAGCAGTGTTTGGATGATTTGCTTTTCGTGTCCTAGAAAAATCGGTAGTATTACTTTCTGGATTATATTATACAGATGGAGTGATGAGATTAGTTTATACATACAGTGTACCTCGGTTAAGACAACCTCGGTTAAGAACACACCTTGGCTAACATAAACGAATTAGGTAGTCCCAGCCAGCCTTATGGGAGTTTTAATGTAATTCATCCAGATAAGGTAAACTCGGTTACCATAAAACCTCGGATAACGTTAACAAATTTTTGGCCAAAATTGAGAAATGCTACTCGGATAAGACAAAAATCGAAACGAAATGCGAGAATTTTTTTATTGAAAATCAAAATTCTGTTTTCTATTTATACTCTTTACACGTTTGAAATTAAAATTAATTCAAATTCAAAAAAAAAATGTCAAAGAACGTTCGAAAACCGACTGCTCTGGTACTTATTCGCTGCGAAGGTGCCCATAAAACACATTTGTACATGCTATGACATCTCTAACGCAGCAATTAGCGTGATTATAAAAACAAAGTCACTCCTGTCTTAATCACAAATTGATTTAAACATTCCAAAATATCTGCTAACAGTGTCCATGAAGAGGTAGAAGTGGTGGAAATGGCAATGGAGGATGAAAATGAAGACGAATTGCTTGAAATTTCTAAATACGTGGTGCCTTTGTCCAATCTCAGGTGACATTTGATGTCAAAACAGTGAATTTTGGCATTGATGAATACGCTGATGCTGACGCAGAATTTCTCATTTGTGATATAGCTTCTGACGACATAATTTGAGAATTGATGGAGTGTATCGTGGCTAACGGTGAATCTGAGGATGGAGAGGATAAATGTGAAATAATCGAAATTATACCAAATCAAGCACTGAAAAATCTTTACGATTTGCGTCATTTTGTGCTATCTAAAATTGAGTCACTGGCAGCATCTGAAAAACGATGCCCTAACACCTTTGGGAGTTGATTTCTATTATCAAACAGTTTATAAATTAAGGCAGAGTAGAATTACCGATTATTTCACACCGCGTGCTTAAAAGTAATTGATTCTTTTGCGATAAAGATTCGTTATACTAGTGTAACTATATACTATATGGTTATACTATATACAAACACGATATATTGTATACTAGTATATGGTACGGCTAACATAAACCTCGGATAAGGTTAACCAATTGGGGCTTCCCCGTCAGATTTATCTTAACCGAGGTACACTGTATTATGTTTCATATTGCCCCAAACTTATGCTATTGACACCTATCGTCATTAAACTGCATGATAATTAATATTCTCTAAATTTCAACACAAGGGAAGACTGACACGTCAAAACGATTCAAGGCTACAAGAACCTGCAATTACAAACCAATAGCTCACATTACTTGTGTGTTTTTTTATATTAAAATATTAAAGTATTTACAGTTTAATTACTATTAAAGCTAAATTCCATATTTTAATCATTATTTATTGAAAGGGATAGCAAGTGCGGCAAGTGGGATTCAATGACAACGGAAAATCACCATACTCCCTTGATTTAAAAAACTTACACCACCCACAAAAGGGTGTAGTTTTGAGTAGGAATTTAAGTAGTTGGTTTAAGAGAGATACAATATCAAACCGACCGCACCCACCTCCCCCAATCAATTTTATTTTATTTATTACTAGCATGTAGTGGGATTTGAATTCACTAGCAATAACAGTAAGTTTTTTTTTGCAAAACAACAGGGGGAAATTGGCGTAGCTAACACACTAGCGTTGCAAAGCAATTCGAATGCAAACTTGCTTCCTACCTATTTGAGTAAGCTTTGCAGAACATTAATCAGCGAGTCCCTCCCACATTAAAAAAAAATCAAAACTACTGTAAAATAGTAGAACTCATCTAGCTAAAATTTTTTTTGTATATGATATTAAATGTGTTTTTTTTCTGTAACTATTCCAAAAACTCTACTTATCTCGTAATTATATTTATTACAACAATACCCATAAAACTATAATACATTTTTTGCACAACACTAAGTGTTCACTTTACCGAGTAATTGTTTGTAAGTAGTATGTTTGAACATGCTTGACAAAATGTAAAAGTGAAAAATGTAACTTACGGAAATTTGGATGTTAACGCTTGTATAAATAGCTGATACTAAAATTAGGCAAGAAAAAGTAGTGTTGCTGACAAATGCTTATAACAGACTGTTCATTTAATGCCTTATTTTAATTGCTCCGCAATACGCTTTCATAGCTCAGCAAATCCCTACTACAAAAAAAAACACCTTACCCACTTTCAAAATGGCTGGAGTGGGAGGATCCTACTCCATAATGAAAGAGTGTGATGATTTTTTATCTAAAAAAATAATTACCTGATTAGTAACTTTTTTTTAATCAATCCATCAATCATCATTATATTGATAAATTGCAAAACCCAAGATCAACATGTTAACATTGGTGCTTGGTATTTTGGAAAATTAGAGTCTGATTATATCCTTAGAAAACAACAAACAATGATTTCGATAGTCGTTAATCGACTTTTTTCGAACAAATCATCAAAGAAAGTAAGCGACCAAGAAATATTCTTAAGTACAAATTGAGCGTAGAATTAGGTTTACATTTTGATGGCAAAAAATATTTCAATTGATATTATGTTTTCAAATCTTGTACATAATAATCAGTGGAAATATATTTAACCAGGGTTAACAATCAGTTACAGTGTTTTCTTATAATTATTTATTACAATGTACTAAAATATTACAAATTATAGTGTACACCATATCTCAAAACCAGGCTTACTGTCCAAGGTTTTTGGACAATCAAATTTGAAAACCAAAGATTCTGATTGTGACGCAATGGTGTACACCCATTTACAATTCAAATCCGATCAAACACTGGTTGTAAAAATTTAATTTTTTTGTTGTTATTGAATTTTCAATAGTAATTAAAGGTTTATAACCTGTATTTGCAGCTCAAAAAGTTTTGTATGAAAATGGTAACATTCTTGACACTAGCCAAACAAGCCCGTGATAGTGCAAGAGTACTTTGACATTAAAACTAATCGCTCCTATTTCAGTACCAGCCTCTTTGGCTATTCTACCATAGGAATGCAAAAGTAATTCTGCAGAAAGAAAGAAGGCACTTAATTAGCAAAGTTGCATATGTGTGAGATCTCAATATAAGCACACTGGTTACTCTTATGCACAAGTTTCTTCGATTTAAGTTTGTTCAAACACGTTTTTTTTAATGTTTTTTTTTAATTTTCACAATACATCACAAGATCATCTTCCTAACGTCTTTCCAACTTTAAGCTTTCATGTACTGACTCTTTAACCTGTGGTCTGTTGAAAAGACTTCAAAAAAACTCGTTTGTAAAGAAATTCAGAAGAGAGGCCAATGGTAAACTGCTAACACGGGATTGTTGCATTTATTAAAATTCCGGTTCTACCAGGTGATACCCTACTGGTTTTGTAAAGTGTTGATTCTTGGCTTGGAAAAGTGGAAATGCTGAAAGTTTATTCCCTTAGTCTCCTGCTAGAAAGCTGACATTGAACTTTATACACAGATTTTTTGCAGCACAGTTTAACACTATCACAATAATGTTCAAAGAAACCGAAGCACTTCCTCTGATATCGCCTTACGTCCGAAAAAATTGGTTTCAAAGAAATGTGAAGTATTTGCTTGCCGCGTAAGTTTTTAAAATTAAACCAATATTTATGGTTTCATAAGAACTGTGTAACAGTTTGCTTATATTTCTTATTAAATTTATAACCAAAAACACGTCTATCCTAAATTCCTATTAGCTAAATTGCCATTTAAACATACTTATACACTTAGAATCGGATTTCTCTGATTCTTTTACACTTCCTGGCAATTTTCACAAATATTGCAATCAAAGTTGAGTTATTAGATATATACAGTGCGTTTCACCAGAATCGGAACACTCAATAATTTGTTGCTAAGCAATTTGTTGAGTGTTGGAAACATGAGGTGCTCTTAATTCTTAAAATGTTTTACAATTACTTACATTTAACGCAATTAAACTTATGACAGTGACTAATCTTTCATTTTTTTTAAATTTGCTAACAATTTTACCAATTAGAGTGTTCCGTTGCTGGTGAGACACACTGTATAACATCGCAGACAAGAGTAATAAAACTCTAACATTGTAACTTTGCTATAGTTTTTTTTAATTCTGTTTTAAATTTTAGGGTTGTTCTAATTCTAATTGCCTCCATTGGCATACTTGCGAACAACAAGGACAAAAATGAAAATGAAAACGGACAACTGAAATTGGATTTGGATCCTTGTGCACCTATTTCATATAATGATGCAGCATCAGCGGCAGTGTTAAGTGCAAGCGAGGAATATGCTAAGGAGGTAGAAGAAGATACAGAAGCGCTACATAGGGAAAAGGCATGTTTAGAGGCAAAACGTCAAGCAGTAGTGGAAGCAGACGCAAAGAACAAAGCAGCAGCTGCCGCAGCTGAAAATAGAGGAGCAAATAGTGTAGCAGCGAGACATGAAGCAATAATGAGTGGAAAACTCATAGGAAAAGGTAGTGGAATGCAAACAGGTCAAACCGTAGAGGAGAGGCGTAAAGCACTAGCGGAACAATCAGAAAAGAAGAGACTTGATGCTGCCGAAGCCCATCATAAACTAGAAGAAGCACAAGAAGCATACCGCCAAGAATTAGAAAAGGAAAGTAAAAACCCGCATCGTCCTCGGCATGGTTGCCACTTTTTGTTTTGGTGTGTGTGAATTCAACACTAATTACGCAACATGCATGCTACAGTAACTGAGCACATTTAAGTAAATACAATACACATTATAAATGCTGTACAGGCTCAAGATGTACTTGAATTTGTAATGTATTAAATTACTGCTAGTGCTTTAGATCCAAAAAATGTAAGTTGATAAAAACAATCAGAATAATTATTGTAGAGTTAAAGTGCAGTAAAATATACAAGAAAAAATTACTCAAGCAAATTCACTTATTGTCTTGATGATGTAATATAAGAACTAAAATGTGGCCGTGTTTATCATCCATTGGAAATGATGGTATCTGAATTATTGTTTAACGTAAGATTATACGTATTGATTTTTAAAGTACACAACACCATTGAATCGTATTATAAGTTTGTGACACCATTCAAAGGTTTGTTAATTTCCGAATTAATACACTTTCTTTTGAATAACCCTGTACCTAATACCAAATAACTTATGGTAAAGCTTTAAATTAAAATCAAAGGTGCTACTGTGCCAAAATTTTTGTGATTCAAAATTTTTGTGTTAAATATGTAAAAAAGGCTAAAAGCCTTATGAAGTTTACAGAAGTTTGGGGTAAAAATAATTGCCCAGCTTTGGCTCTATTTTGACAGTATTCTCAACAATGACTATGAACAAGCCTAGAAACATTCCAAAAGATGTTTCTTGCAAATTTTATAGATGTCCTCTCTCAATTCATTATAAATGGAAAGATGTCAAATGACCAGGAAATGTTCTTAGGTTAGGTTAGGTTTGCGTTTTTTCGAAATCTAAACTAGGACATTGTGATACAATAAAAATAAGATGATTATTAAGAATAGAAAGAATTCCCACTACTCGAAATTTTGAAACAAGTTTTCCGAAACTAAGAATTTTGAAAACACACGATTTTTTGAGATTTATGTGGTACCCCTTTTATATATTTCATTAATTTCTGATAATAGTCACTCTGAAAGCATAAACAGTAGGTATTAGCGCAATTTCGATGAGAAAATTGAATTTTTGCAAAGACTTTATAATGGAAACTACGAAAATTCAATAAGCGTTAAATTTTTATTTAAGCGTAAAGATCTCATCAAAAACTTACGCTTTTAGCGAAATTTTGATATTCTCACCAAAGAATAAAGTTTTGTCGAAATTTCGATGTTCTCAATAAAAAATGAAGGTTTATCAAAATTTAGGTTTAGGTAAACCATACCTACTCTATCCTTACAGGGTTTGACAGACTTATTTAAAATCAATAATATGTGCAAAGAGGGGACCACATAAGTCTCAAACTTTTGCGTATAAAATCCCATAATTTTTTTTCAAAATTCTGAATTTCAAAAAAAAAATTGAGTAGTGGGAAGCTAACTTTTTTCAAAAATCATCTTATTTTTAGTATATGGTCTAGCTTAGATTTTTAAAGAACACAAACACTTGAGACCATATCCGTAAGTAAGTGGAACCGGAGACTCTTGTTCAAGGAATCTTGAAACAACGTCCAGCGATGGAATTCGGCTGCTTTGTTGACACAATCTCCACCAAGCTTTAAGTCAATGGCGTACACAAGAAAAGCACACATTGATCTCGAAGGCAGTAACGCTCCATAATGAATTAATATAACGCAAATATAATGTATTATTTTAAGTTATCTAAACAATAAATTAACTCACGGGCAATGCTCCGAGGTATGGTTATTACTAAAATTGTTATGTATGTTGCTCTGGTTTTACTTTATACTAAATAACCTTCACTGATAGAATAATTCCAGGATAAGAGCCTGGAAGCCTACTTATGAAAATATCTTAAAGTTAAGATATCTTAGCGATCTCGGAGAAAGCCTTTCTCCGAGTAACTACAAGGGGCGGAGTTAGTAGCAAAGTGCGCAAAGTTTGAGTTGAAATCAATCACTTTGACAAGCAAGTGTAAAGTTTTTTAATTCAAAATTTAATTAATTGGTTAACTTTAGTAATTAAATATCATAATTGGAAACCTCCATTGTAACCAGCTCGACTAACTAATTAGTTATAGAGGAATAAGATGACAATTCAGTCGACTCAGTGGTTGCCGTGATTTTATCGTAAGTTTATTCTTATTGTTACTTAATTGCTAATTGTAAGTGTCTACTAAGGGTTTCTTGTCCGGAACCCATTCAATCAAATTATTAACCTTAAACGCTCTATTTCTCACGTAACACACCGGAGGGTATAACAGACGATACTTAAACAAATACACTTCGATCACTTGACCTACTGACACGATTGAATAATAAATTTGGATAACAGTAAAGGTTAGTCAAGATGACATAGACACTCGACCAGGGTTCAGTAATGAACCCAACTAAACAGGTGTTCCTTCAGTTTTAAAAATTGCAGTGTGTACAGTATGTCAATACGACAGTGGAAGCCACCTCAGTATTCGAATATTTTAATGATTGAATTAAAGTTGGATTCCTTAGCGAAGGAATCGCTAATGATTATTGCAATGAATTTGATTGCTTAAATCGCTGAAACTAATTATTTACAAATATTTATCAATCGTCAGATTGATTGCTCTCTTTATTTGGATACTTTAATTCGAACAATTCAAAATTATCTGGAAATCATGCTATGCTCATAAGTTTAATGCCTCATTACCCTTGCCAGCAGCCGTAAGTTGCAAACTGACAAAGAAACACAAATACTTTGAATAAGAAATAAAAATTAGTAGCATAGTAGAAACCATCTTTGTTGTAGTATTGTTGTAATTCCATTTCATAACTATCATTGTTGTAAAAGATGATGATTATATTTTCATTTTCATTAAGTTATTTAACATTTGGTTAAAGAATAATCAATTCGATACACATTATTAGAAAAAAAAATTAAAAAAGTATTTTAGTCTTTAGCATTTAAAAAAAATTAGTGTGATTCAAACTATAAAAAAAAATAAATTCGCATATTTAACAATGGTATCGCCCATATCTACATGATATAAAGTATAAAAAGCATTTTCAACATTACAGTCAGTAACCGTACATTTTTTTGAGAAATTGTAACGACACTTAATATGCTAAAATTAAAGACCGTAAACGCATAAAAACTATAAACTATGCCAAGGAATAACAGTGGAACTTAAAATTCTAACCAAACGAATTTAAAAATGTGTCTCAATAACTGTATTCTTCGTAGTGACTCGTTTAATTAAAATATATTTCGCTCATAAAGCTGTGCTTACAACATAAAGACCTACAATATACATAACGTACCCAAATTTCAAAACGCAACAGAGAACTTTCTAGGACCAGGTTTTGTGCAAACGACATTTCAGTTTTAATTGTACTACTAAAGAAAACTACTTGCTTTAAATCTGCCTTTGGAACTTTAGACTTGTTATTAACAAAAGTGCTATTCTACCTTGTACTTAAGCTAATGAGGATTATATGTTTTGGACCCACCTTCCTCTCCAACTTGATAATTTTGTATTTATTTATTTATTTTTATTTATATACATTGAAGGGTCTGCGAGGGACGTAGCCCATGAGACCCGAGCTTAAGAACTAGCGATTCGCCTAAATAGTCTGGAGTTCGATTGTTTTTTAAGTAAAAAGTTGAGTTAAGTAATTAGAAAACTTTAGTTAATTACCTTTGCAATTTTAAGAATAGGGTTAATTTATATTTAAGAAATGTATATAATATATTCTTTAAAGTTAGGTTAATATTCAACAGTTAACTTTGACTGGATAAGTTTGCAACTAAACAGAATGGGTCAGGAGTGTGCCATGCTGACTGTTAAAGAAAAATGCTAGTGCAGTTTAAACCACTCATTGGTTTAGAATCAATTAAATGTGTAGCTTAGTTTGAAAGAAAAATCTATGTCAAGGAGATTTAGGCCTGTAACATGCATTTAAGAAAGACACTTGGCGTGACCTAGATTTCTCTAAAACAATTTCCTTTTTCAAATTTCCTGTACTAAAATTTGTTGGAGTTAATTTAACATAGAATTAGGTTATAAATTAGTGACATTTCAGAGTAGAAGTTGATGATTTTCAAGTTCAATCAAGTTGAAATTTAAGTAATATATGGTAAAAAAAATAATAGATTTTAACATGAAATGCTCAATTTTTTTGGGTAATTTGACCTTCGTAATTTATTGCATAGCGCTTCTTCAGAGCTCGGTGCTCCGTGTAGAGTTCATTGTTTCTCACATAGAATTTTAATTCCGGGGCAGCCGCCTTCAATTCTTTCCCCTTCTCCCGAAGGGCCTTTTGGAGATTTGCTTCTTTCCACGTGAGTTCCGGCGCTATGAAAACGTACATTGTCTCGTTGTTGTCCTTTAACTTACTTTTGGCCTCCAGAACTGAAATTTTGTCTCTTCGCCTTATGAATTTCACAATAACCGGTCGGTTGAAGTTCCCCTTTTTTCCAATTCTTCTGTTATAATCATAATCCAAATTCTGAAGTCCAATTTTTGTAAAAATTGCATCCACTTTCTTGACAGTCATTAGCGGCGTCTCATTAAGATCCTCAATTAAATTGCAAATTCTTACAGAATTTCCAACAAGTTCTTTTCGGATGAACTCTAATTCAATGTCATGAGATTTCACTTGTTCCTGGAGCTTCTCGCAATTTTCTTTTATCGAACATATACTTCGGTAAATCCGGTAGGATCTAGCGGCCTCGGATAATTGTTCCCAGTCCTCAGGGACTTCGTCTTTTTCTGGAAATTCAGAATCATCATTGGAGCTAACGTCGTCCAATTCTTCGGGACTTTTGTTTTTGTTTAAAATTTAGCACTGTTTGTTTGGTGTTCTTTCTTGTTGAGACACTTGAGGTTGAGCTTTGGTTATTGCTGCCAGGAGTGATCTTCTTTCGTGTGTTGCT
>VYYI01000612.1:0-28467 GCA_021029175.1 Bilobella aurantiaca
CCTTTAAAGGACACCTTTTTAAATAACTGGTGTAAAGGAGCCCTTGTGCGTGCAATGCATATGTGCACGAGACGGCAAAAACGGCGGGTTGGAGAAAGTTTGAAAACGCAAGTTTTATTTTTTGGAGAAAGTAAGTTATGCATACTTTAATTTAGTTGAAAACAATTAAAAAATCAATTTTACTACTACGAATTAATTTTGGATTATTTGGGAGCAGAATTAGGAACGGTGAAAGTTAGCGTTAACGCTGGATCGCTTCACGTAGTAGGTGACTGACCTCTCACCGCCAACCACAGCCGCCAACTGCGTTTAATATATATTAATAAGAATAATTACCAAAATATAAATAGTATTTTTAACCTTGACTTCAAATTGTAACGGAAATGAATACAATATCTTAGCGTCCTTTAAAATTGAAGACAACAGTATTCCTTAAATGTAAATAGTTTGTAATTACTCACAAGGCTACTGGAAAAATTTCTCCCATTCTTGATACTTAAAATTGTTCTTTTAAGCTCACTTGTTTAATATAATGTTATTGTTTGTTAAAATCACCTTAATATTTGTCAACGAGTTTTTATATATTTGCCGATTCAACTCGCAACTTGAAACCGATTGAGGCCTTTCCCGTAGGAAAAGTTTAAAATAATCCCACTTAATATATTCAAAAAAAGTTTCAAAATTCAAATGAATACTCAAAGTGGAGAAGCTTTTATTAAAAGAAGCAACATAGATATTTCCAAAGAAGTAAATGAAATAAAAATATTGATTGATATTATTTATTTGACAATTGGCAAATGCCCTTGTCAAGGGATAGTTTACATGTTTGAGTACTAGAATTATTGTTAGACTTTTAGATGAATATAAATGGAAATAAAATGTAAACTTCGTATATATGTATCAAATAATCTTAATTTTTCCATCAAACTTGTCTAAAATTTAGTTGCTAAGTCCAAAACAAAGTGTTTTACATATGTGTTAGGTTTTGGACACAAACTCACGTTGCTTATCTGTATTAAATATCAAAGTAAAATTATTTGTGACAAAATTTAGAAATAAATCATGCTGATTGTTTCCATTGAAGAAGTGACAAAACTACAAATTTAAACCATTCATCCTTTCGCTGAGTCCATGTTGACTTGTCTTAGGCATAGAAGATTTGATTTGGAGCAATAGTTGTACACCGTAACTTTAAGTCAATCAGAGTCATACTTAAAATTTTCGAAAATTAGGCATCGTTTAAGCTTCAAATGATTCAAAACTAAGCATTTCCCTATGTGCATTCTTCTCCCTTAAACTCAACCTGGCTCCTGACGAGCAGTAAAGTTTCTTCTTTTTTTTGGCTTAAAAACTGAAACCTAAATTTGAAAAATTTTGCTTTACAATATGTTGTCCAACCATGCTTGTCACCCGTTGATTCAAACAATGTATAGGCGTAGACCAAATGTTATCTTTCCTGGGTCCCCAAAGAGTCCCAGAAAATTTCTTTTTTCTACTTTTTTACGACATAAATTTTAAGTTGCCTCAGGGGATGTATATTTTTTGTTTAACTGTGCTCTAATGCATTTCACCACTTTATAGAATTCTGTATTCTACTGCTTGTTTGTCTTGTTTTGAAGCTCCTTTCCTTAGCATCTTGCAAGACATTCTTCTAGAAATGAGGTGTGTACGTGGGATTTCCGCACGTCAATTTTAAAATTATAATATAATTAATTTATTTCATTTATTTTACAGGGATTTCCTTCTCGAGAACTTGTTTGAATTAACTCTTATGTCAATAACTTCTTCACACTTTTTAATGTAAATGGGTATGTGACGAGGTTAGGTAGGATTCTCTTGTGTAGAAATTGTTTGAATTAACTCTTATGTTAAATATTTGTTCAAACGTTGCACAAAAGCTTTACTATATTGTAAATGAGTATGTGAGAAGCTTAAGTGTTGTATTAAAAATCTACACTATACAATTCTATATGATAATCTCTTGCAAACAGTAAAATGCCTTACTCTGGATTTCTTGTAAATTTGTAACTAAGCAACACATTTTTTGTTAATGTATGTTATGTTTATACTCTTAGTATAAATCACATAAGAGTATTAAAGCATCTAGCCAAAACAATCTTTAAATCACGTGATTATTTTTTATATTTAAATAAACATCTATAAACCCACGGCCCGTAGCTCGGGGGTTTAGGACCCTTGTGCAAACTTGCGTAGGTGCCGAGATTTAATCCCGGCACCAGCACAGTAAAAAAGTGGTGGTGTGGTAGTGGTGAGTGGAGTCCTGGAAAGTTTCACTTGTGGAGGCTGAAGATGGGTGGGTATGCGTACGGTGGTACTCAGCCTCTGCCTAAGCAAGAGGCTCCTCGGTGGTCAACCCCACATTCATTGCCCAGCAGAAACCCCATTTGCTTCAAACCCCATAACTTCCTAGTCAACTCAACAGGCCGAGACCACCCTTCCCCACTCACTAGCACACGCAAACATTGACCAGACCTATAGGCGAATGTCAAACGAGCATCAAAAAAAACTTCAAACAAAAAATATACTTTTATTACTTTTTTTAAAATAATATTACAATTAATTATCTAGTAGTTTGCTAGGAGTTTCTCGCCACTTTATTTCTGTACTTACCTAGAAATTTAAGCCACAACTAATTATTTTAAATTTTTACTTTTTCTTAGCGATAATCATGCAGGTTTATATGGCAAAGAATATGAATACAAAACCTAAGCTTCTCACATACCCATTTAAATTAAAATAAAGCTCATGTGAATAAGTATTTGACATAAGAGTTAATTCAAACAATTTCTACACAAGAGAACCCTACCTAAGCTCCTCACATACCTATTTGCATTAAAATATTGCTCATTTGAATAAGTGTTTGACATAAGAGTTAATTCAAACAAGTTCTAGAGAAGGAAATTCCTGCAAAATGAATGGAATAAATTCATTATATTATAATTCTAAAATTGGCGTGAGGAATTCCTACCCACCACACACCTCCTTTTTAGAATTTCTTCTTGAAGACACAAAAGAAAAGAGTTTCAAGACTAGACAAACAAGCAATAGGAAACCTATTTTAAAAAGTAGCGACATGCCTTAAAATACAGTTAAGCATCAAAAAATGACACATAGGCAAAATAATAATTTATCTCATGATAAAGTAGAACAAATACACTTTGGCATATTCTGAGACCGTTAAACATTACTATAGGTCTACCACTATACCACCTCCAAATGAAGTGGTCATAGGCTGGACAACATTATAGGTCAATATTTTACAAAATGTTGGAAATTAATCGATAACTATATTGAAATAAATATTTCGGCCTTTCCAAAAAATATAGTAACATATCTAAAGCAAACAATGAAAAAAAATTGCATTGTTTTTCAGCAGATAGGTTTTAAGCGTTTTACGGAAAAAGGAAATAGCTTGAATGGTTTGAAGCATAAACATAGCTATTTTTGAAAATATTTCGAGCGACGGAAAGTCGTAGTGAATAAGCGTTGCTCAAAATTAAATCAAATAATCCTAAACAAAAATAACAGTGACTCATTGGAGGGCTGAATCGGTAAAATTTGGCAAATGATACTGTTACTGCAGAAACTACGAATCTGACTAAACTCTTGTTCAGGTCCTAAACTGGGTTGAAGTAAATATCATAACGAACAATTTTGAAATAATCGCTTGTTTCAATCTTGGTTAATTTGTAACAGTTCCTGTGAAAAGTTTTTGCATATTTGTAGTGTTAAGTTTGTAAATATTTGCACTCATATTTTGGAAAACTCATTTCCCAAAGAGGCGCTTATGTCCAAAGTTATTTTTCTTACACAAATTTTACTATAATCATGCTTCGTTTCCAGCAAGCTCAAAATTAAATCAATTAGCTCATGGAATTAGTTGCTGTCACAGGTAGTATGGTACCTGAATTTAGTATAAAAAAGACAATCATTACAATGATTAATAGTTACTGTCATTGTGAAGTTATAATTCCACCAGTGTTTTCTTCAGGTTTTGACGCGTCGAAATAATCTTACTGAGGCTATGATGAAAACAAGCTACATTACCATATTGGTCCTCACACTCTTTGCGACCGGACAAACAATCAAGGTAGATTTAATATTTTTATGAAACTTGATTTGTTTTTTTTTAATTACGACCCTAACTTACAACAACAGCAACAAGTAAATTAGTGGTATTCATTGGAAGTTTTTTAAAATAAATTAACTTGATAAGGTACAATGTACAATCAATATGTGTGGATTCCAGGTTGTTGTCGAGTTTATAACAGAACACAGGAAACTTTTGCTATCGACTGAAGGGTATTACGAGCAGAGGTGAACAACCTATAACCTAAATTGTAATAAATGCCAATCGAGTTCAAAGAGGTTTTACCTTTGTTAGTGGCAAAACGCTGGAATTGACAATACACAGTGAAGCAGCTGCTCGCTTGACTTCAAAACATAACGGTTACATTGTTGAAGTTCGTAACGATGGTTTGTTCTTGCTTATTACCTATAGTCAATGCGAACACGTCAAGGGGAGTGATCCAACTACATTCAGAAGAATTGTGAAGTCCAAATTCCCTCATCTACAAATTGTAACTGTCTCTGGCCCAGATTCTAACAAAATTATACAATACACATTACAACCCCAGAAGAAACAGAGAAAGACCATTTCAAATTTTGTGAAATCATTTAGTTAATATCCAAGTTTATGCTGACTACAATTGTCCTCAATAAAACAATCTCAACAGCCCAATCCGGGGGGTTAGGTGACTGCTCCTAGCTTGGGTAGGCGTCGAGATCTAATCCCGGCATCAGCGCAGTAAAAGAATGGTGGTGTGGTAGTTTTGAGTGGAGGGCTGGAAAGTTGCGGTCGTGGAGGCTAAACATGAGGCGTCATACGTAAGGTGGTGCTTATCCTAACCCCAAGTTCATTGCCCAGCAGAAGCTCCATTGGCTTCAGACCTTGAAATTTCACAGTCAGACCACCCTCCCCCACCTTACTAGTACAAGCAAATGTGTTGACCAGGCCATATGCAAATCTCAAATAGCATAAAAATTCGTATCTCAATTCGTAAATCATTACCTACTCTGAAATACCACAAAATGATACTCCACAAAATCAGTGACAACCTTCTTACCACTTTTTCTATTTTTTACCATACCACTGTTATTTAACGGTATTTAATGGTAAAAATGGTAAAAATGGTAAATAATGCAATTTAAATACGGGTGACCACAGCTGGCAGTGGTAAAAAAGAATACTTACCACTTCGAGATTTTTTATCATCACAGTGTTATTTAACGGTAACTATTGTTATTTAACACACAAAATGGTAAAAAGTGTACTGGTGGGAGAAACCCCTACCCAGGCCTCTAACTTGTCAAATTTTCAAAATGTTATGCAAATAGAAGAGAATGTATGTATGTATGTTAGTGGAGGGGGTATTTCTACCCACACCGCTCAGACCTCAATCGGGCCGATTGCAGTAACTCCATGAAATACACTGCCAAAGGCCTCCCTATCGTCTCCGCATCTTATCGGAGTCAGGATAACCATCATTCAAAATCATCCCATTGACTCCAGGTGCCTTAACGGAGAGAGTTAGGAATCTTCCATAAGGAACTCCTTGGTTGGACTTACGCTTCTATGTTATCAATCTGCATATGCAGATTGTCCAGATAATGCACAGTCGAGATAACGCATCTCCCACAAGAGTTCTTTATCTCCTTCATGCATTTCCAGAACATAGACGCTTTTCGTCCTATAGCACTTTTTTATTGGGCGAATCAGGAATCGATCCCAAGAAGCCAGTGGAAAGGAACTGACGTCCTAGCCAACTGGACCTCACGGCCCTTAATAAGGGAGAATAATAGAAGAGAAATAGAAATGAATGTGGCATTTGACAACTTGATTTTCCTCTTTGCAAACTTCAAATAATAATTAAACACGAAAATTGGTCGTGAAATGGCTTTTGCAATCCGTGCTCCAGTTTACTAAATCTAACTAATTTCTGGTTAGTCAAACTTTACTTAACGAATAGCTGTATCCGGTTAAATCGCTAATTAGTATAATGCAAACAGTCCTTGTCATAAAAATTGGCGGCTCCAGCTGATGCTTGGCAGACCCTTATTATTGTTGGTGGTATGGTAGTCCCATTTTGGGGGTAAATACTGTAGCATGCACATTTGCCTTAGTATTTCTATTACATAAGCAATAGTCTTTTTTGTATATATTTCATATGCTCACAAGAGTGAGCTGAAACAAAAGAAACTAAGAATGTATAAAAAGAAAGAATCTTGATTTTGAATTCGACTTTTGCAATTGTCATTTCCAAGCATGCAATGCAAATTTAAACTTTAAGCACGAGATAATCCAATCCTAACTACAAAACTTAAGTGGCATAATATGGAATTACAATTGCAAAAGTCGAAAATTTATTATTTAACAGTAGCATATTTTTTACCATACCACTGTTATTTAACGGTAAAAATGGTAAAAAATGATATTAATGGTAAAAAATGCACTTAAATACAAGTGATAACAGCTGTGAGTGGTAAAAACTAATTTTTACCGAAGTATTTTTTACCATCACGTCAAATAACGGTAAGAATTGTTATTTAACAGTAAAAATTCAGTTTGTTAAAGAACGGAGGTTGTCACTGCACAAAATACAAAAATGTGTAAATCGGTACATAGAGAAATCAAATCCTGACCACTAATTAAGACTTCAAGTTTACTCGGTGCACTATTTGAACTCGAGTTTTGTTGTTGAGATGCAAGTTATAAAGTTAATAGAAACTACTATATTTTGCCTTTGTTTGCTTGGTTCCTTTTCAGCGAGAAATTGGTCAAGCTTGGGCAGTCCCAACCTTTGCTCTTACACCTGTTTTAGACTACGTAACAATAGCTAATAAAAAACTGTACGGTTCTTTTTAAAGCGAGTTTCGAGGTATCAATTTATAGTTTTCACGGTAAGTGCGGGATAATGCTTACGACGTGAAGTTATCACGGTGGCTTTTGTCGCTAAAAATGGGAGTTTTCAAGATCTATTTTACGGCGTTATTTCCGTCATGATCACATTCAAATTGGTCAGTTTAGAGTACACCAGAAAATTGAAATCTTTTTTTTTGTTTAAAATAGAGTCATGGCTTTTGTGTCAATTGAGTTTGTCCTTCAAATCTAAGACAGTTCAAAATAAACGTAAACGGTCACTGTACATTCACCTAATTTGTTGAATTAGTCCTCTTAATTGTGCGGCCATTTCTACTACTTCACAACTACCTGTTGACAAGCATTTTACATTTATCTGACCTTCTTGGGCTTTTTTTTATGCAAAATTGGAACTAAAAAGCAGCTTCTCTTCCGATGGATCCCATTTTACTATTGAAGTATTTATTAGTATAATCTAACGGAATAGCTTGAATGGCCTTTGAATTTGTACCTGAACTCTTCGGAAAATTAATGCAACTATGCGCTCCTCACTTTTGTTCTATTGCTCTGCGCCAACAGGACCCGTATAGTTAGCGTACCAGTTGTATTGTACCCTTCAAGTACCACCTCATGTGGGTTTATTACGTTTTTTTAAATAGGCGTTCAACTGATCCTTAAGTTGTTCTAGAACTTAGAACTGGCGTGTTCTGCAGGATAAACGCAAATTTAATTAAAGTAATTACGCATTTAATTTAAACTAATTGCCGGTGTTGGCCTAGTGGTGTAGGCTGTCTATCTCTCTCCACTAGCCAGCGTGAGAAGGTGGGTTCAAATCCCCAGATTAGCAACAAAAAAGTCTTTGCTGTTGGTTTTCCCCTAAAAGGAATTGCCTTGCCTCTGACCTTGAGTATGCCCGTATCTCCGTGATTAGGCATACTCAGACAGAGGATATGGAAATTTCACGATAAGGTTTCCCTACAGTCTTTGTCAGAATTGAGAAGACTGCCCTCTTTTGCATAGATAGATGACAACATCTATGCTAATGAGTCCGTATCCCTACCACATCCCATACCCTCTCCTTTCATGTTGACCGGAATGTTGCGGGAATGTCAAATAACACTCCTTTACCTTTACAAATACTATTGGTACACCACGCTTATGGCTGAAAAATTGGACTGCAAGAAACCTTGGTCGTCAAAAGGACATCCACACGAAAGTAGATTGCTTTGAAGGTCTCTTCGGAAAAGCTACCTTGAAATAAGACAGGGAGACTTTTGAAACGCCTCGGCCCTCTCTACTACACGTTTCAATAAGATCCGTGAGTCTAAGGCACAGGGTCCGAGGGTTCGGAAAAGGTATGGATCCCTTCCCTAACATGGAAAGTGCCGGGTTTGAATCCCAATACCAACACATTAAAAACGTGGTGGTTTGGTAGTGGTAAGTAAAAACCTGAAAAGTTGTGGTTGTGAAGGACGAGTTTTGGTTGGTTCAGTATGCGTAGGGTGGCGTTCAGCCCCAGTCTGCTGCAGAGGCCCTTCGGTAGTCAATCGTAATATCTGACCGTATTTACTAAACCGTAACTTCTATTTTTAGATAATTCAAATCGTCACATTTTAAATGGCATTACGATTTAAGCCGTATTGTAGTATTTCACAAACAAAACTATAATGACAACACCTCCTGAGAACTGGTCAACAAAAAGGAGATATTCATTCGATAGGCCTCAAAATTCAAGGCACCGTAATGTAAGGCGTCTTAACATAGCCTTTTGGGTGCCCAGGTACATCATAATTAAGAAAGACAAGGATTATAAGGAAATAATTCCATATAGGAACTGCTTTTTGTTGGTTAGGGCATTGCCTAATGTAAATAAGTTATGATTCCAAAATTGCTTTCCAGCATTCCAACAAATGCAGTTTTACACAGTATTGTTACTTTTCTAACCTACGTTTATTGTTTTTGATGCTCAAAATACTGTAAGTGGAGACTAGCAAAAAGCGGATAACTTAATACTTAAGATTAATTAACTCTACACTTCTATCATGCCTAGAACGAATGTTGCTTGTTCTTGGGTCATTACTTCTACTTGCCTTTCCGCCAAATTTGTTTTCGTTCGTTGCGGAATGTTGTAGACATTATAAAATGGCTCACATATGTGTTTTCGATCTCGCGCAGTTACGTTACAAGTAGAATCCCATCTAACGCCCGCATTTTCCATCTGGTTAACTCCAACTATCGCTATTTTTGCCTCCTGTGGCCTAGCAAAACGTTGAAAATGTATATTTACTTGCATGGGGGACATAATAACAATTTTTAACATGATATCTTACGAGCTAAACATTGTTCCAAAAAACGCGTAACTTTTAATTGCTGCTTTTGAGTTGGACAAAAAGTACAATGTTAGGATTTCACTTCCCACTTTGTCAGGAGCCTGTAAATTAAAATAAAATAGTTGATTTCCGGGTCGTAGGAAGACTATAGTATAACTGTATGAAGTTATATGTAAAATCAAATTCCCTTGATTTCGGGGATTTGTCAAAAACGTATTTAAAATTAATTATAGTTAATGGAAAAGTTGTAGTATAGGGACATGGCCCAGATTTTGATACCCTGTATTTTATTGGACTAATTTAATGTCGCTGAGTTGGAATTTGCAGCTTGATTAAAACTCGTCAAACAAACGAGTTATAAATTTTATGAGAATTTTAATTTTCCATGACAAATGTGGAGATTTTTTACAATTTTTTTTAAACCTAACCCAAAAAGTGAATGTAATTCTTTAACCTAAAATAAAACCTAACCTAGCTATAGATATAAACATAATTTAAACTGAAGTTAGAAAAAAATCATAGAAAATTAAATTTTTCAAAAATTAATACCTTCCTCTTTCTAATTGCAGAATCGTACTCAGCAACCTTAAATTAGTCTAGAAAAATACATGGGGTCAAAAATTGGTCTATGGCCCAATATTAGATTTTTAACTAGTTAATAATTCACCTCATTAGTATCGAAAATTAGTACGGGCACAAACCCCGCCAATACTTTTGCTTTTGAAACCCTTTTAGCATTTCCGTTTCCTTTATACTTCACAATAAAATGCGCGTCTTTATTGTCATCCAAAAACGAATCAAAGAGCATTTTGGACACTGCAACGGCTCCAATATCGTCCCTTGTGTAGCTAAATATGGTTATTTATTATTTATTCACAAACTTACACCTCAAGCCAAAGAAGCCAGTCTAAAACTAGGAGGATTTTAGTTTTAATATCTGGCTCCTCTTGCCCCAGGGCGGGCATGCGTGGCTAGTCTTAAGAATTTTAACATGTTAATATCAATTGAGCGTTGATGTGCACAACTTTTTTGCTAACGTATTTTATTATTGCAGAAAATTGTATTGCAGAGGAACAGTAAGCGACAGTTACAGAGGTAAGGGTATTAAGTGCAATGGATTTTTGATTTGGCTTAGGAGCTATGGTGATGGAAGATTTGGAAGGTGAACTGTGTAGAATGTTAGTGCTAATCATTTAAGTATTCGCAAAAAAATTAAATTAAAAAAAAAGAAGTAAATTTTAATGGATAATGGAGCTGCCGAATTACACGTATTTCCTTGTTTTTACTTTACAGATTTTAGCATTATTGATAGAATTTTACCTGTGAAAAGTGAAAAAGATAAGACTATTGGGAGTTTCAATGACGATTGGGAGTGTCCCAATGACTATTAGGAGTGTCCTAATGCCTACTGGGAGTGTCCCAATGCCTATTGGGAGTGTCCCAAGGCCTACTGGTAGTGTCCCAATGCCTATTGGGAGTTTTCCATTGCCTATTGGTAGTGTCCCAATGACTATTGGGAGTATCCCAATGACTATTGGGAGTGTCCCAATGACTATTAGGAGTGTCCCAATGCCTACTGGGAGTGTCCCAATGCCTATTGGGAGTGTCCTAATGCCTATTGGTAGTGTCCCAATGACTATTGGTAGTGTCCCAATGCCTATTGGGAGTTTCCCATTGCCTATTGGTAGTGTCCCAATGACTATTGGGAGTGTCCCAATGACTATTGGGAGTGTCCCTATTCCTATTGGGAGTGTCCCAATGACTATTGGGAGTGTCCCTATTCCTATTGGGAGTGTTCAACTTGTGATTGGAATTTTTCCAACAACTATTAGGAGTGTCTCAAGAACAATTGGGACAACAAAACATTTTTTTCTCCTTACTCTCGATTACTTATATAAAATCTACATTAGGATTATTGACAAATATCGAAAAGATACTTTCGAAATATTTTTAGAAGATATTAAAAATATTTATATTGAGTTACACATTAAATCGTGAGATTCAATTTAGCTTTGAAGTGCGACTGAAGTCTTAAAATGCAATTCTTAGGAAGCAGAGTCTCCCAATAGCAGAGCAAAATTGTTCAGCTATAATCAACATTGCAGGCATTATGGTTATTACCCGGATGCTAACACAATGAACTCAGGTCCATGGAATTCCGCTATAGGTCTCTCGTGCTTGTTGTTCTTGCAGTTGCACAATACCAACTTCATGTTTTGATGCTTCTCCTAAGACACAATCAGTAAAGTTTCTTTGAAATTTTGAAGGGATTCAAATATGTTTGTTTTTGTTACTAGCAAAGTCATGCTGAGGGTTTAATTGATACGTAATATCGTGAAGAGAAACCTGGGCAGAGGACTTTTTTTTCAAAATAAATAATTAAAGTAATGCAAGATCGGGATCCTGTTCTTATAAGTATAGGGAATTATTGGAAATTACAGATCACTGACGTAGTGTTGTACGTACAACGCGTAGAAGCGTTGTACAACCTGTGGGTTGGATGTGTATGTATGTTTGTAACAGGGAGCCCACTACCTATTTGTTAGGATAATGAGACTCACGCCGAGCATGCCCGATAATGGCATATTTCGGTTACTGCTATTGGGAAGCAGCGTTGTTTTCTGGGCGGATCGAGATACCCAGGCAAACATGAATATATGCCTATGGTAAGATTCGATCTCAGCTACCTAGGGGAGAGAGACTGATGCTCTAACCTCTCGGCAACTCCGATTCCATAAGTGGGTTGGATAACCTGTAGAAGCTTGAAAATAACCTGGGAAATTGAAGGGGCGTCCCTTGAGAATTCATCTGTCCTAGGACTGGTGTGCTTGACAATGTGTAGCAGTATATCGGAAAAATGTAAATATGATTTTATGTGAATTTTTGTATTGTTATTGTATTTTTTTTTATACATGATACTTTATGGTGTGTAGGGGTTTCACACAGCAAGCGAAAAGCATATTCAATCTATCGCGCATAATTGAAATTGGAATCTTACAAAAATGTAGAAATTACAACAGAGCGTCACTAAGACATTTAGAAAAAAATCATATAATGTAAGCATTAGTAATATACAATATTTCATTATTATTATACTTGAATTTTGATGTTAAGCATTAGTTATTATAATTTTATACCAATGGAATTATACTAAAAAGGAATTGGAATAGCTGTTACACGGCGTGTCAGGTACCAAGTATAATTATCAAGTTTTTACATTCAAAGTTACTTTTCGTACAAAGCCTGGAGTACTGTAATAGCGAATGGGCGTGTGGTATTTTATCACATTTCAAATAACCGTGCCACCTTTGTCACAAAGGACTAAATCAATAGCAAACGTTAAAAATTTTCTTTAAATTTGAATTGAAAACATGTTCGCGTGGAAGAGTTTGGTTGTGTAAATATTCGTGTATTGTTAATATCCTGAAATTGTCAACTGCGGCGATTCCCTGCCCCCTGACCCATGATCAAAGAAAAGTGGCACATCCAATTTTCCAAGTATAAGAACAAGGAAAACTGGCGCGAGACTATAGGTTCCAAAGTGTTCCATATTGGCCTTAAGTTGTTCTACAGACAGCTCTAAGGTAGCACCATACTATGCTTTGGATACAGACGAGGAATCGATTGTGACAGTGTATCAAGCTGAAATTGGAGCTATTTTACAAGTGAATCTCAATTGGAAATAAATTGACAATTTTGACAAGGTCAAAATTTACTATGACAGCCTTTTTGCTCTGCAAAACACTTCAAAGCCCTAATCCAGTAACGGACTTCAATTAGTGCTGGAGTGCTTCAAGGAGTTAAAAGAGCTGAGCACTACAAGGAAGCTAAATCTAAAATGGATTCCTGACTACATTTCTTGACAATCAAATCTGTCGGCTAAGAGCATCTGTCCCTCTACACTAGCCAGCTTGAGAACGGGGTTTCGAACCCTGGATCAGCCACAAAAAGTTTCTTGCTATTGATTAGGGAATCCTGTAACCTCTCACCTAGTGTATGCCCTATGTATCTTCGTGATTATGCTGCACATTCAGAGGGTATTTTGATGATCGGATAATATTTTATGTAGCCTTGCGAGAATTCAGAAGACTACCCTCATTTGCAAGAAAATTACCGGCGGCTATCAGTCGGAAGCTACAACCGTATATTGGGTGAGGTTGGTGTCCTCGGCCTTTGTGCTTTCTGCCCGTAAAACAGCGGAATGTTGCAGATAGTCTGTTGTGCCTGCTTGATGACAACATCTATGCGAATGAGTCCTTATCCCTACCACATCCCTATCTTATTCTGACATCTTCTCCGCGGCCATCAATTCTAGTCTCATCTCAAATTATTAAAGCTCCCATTAATAAGTGTGCTAAAACTTTTGGGCTCAGCCTCTGTTAATAGCATATCTCCTCTTCTAACTTACAATACTGTACAATAACGAGCGGTACAATCTACCAGTACACGACCGACTACAACTGGCGTTGTAGTTGGAATTATTCCGAAAGTAGTAAAAATAAGTTTACATAGTTACCTTGTTAAAACCCGTATAAATTTTCGATTTATGAAGACTAACAAAATCCTAACAAATACTATTTTCAAGCCAATTTTTAGCTAAAAACATAATTGAAAAATAATCACCCGTTCGAGAGTCTTAGCGCAACCAGGCGGGCAGACGGACAGAAATGACATTCCTATAAATTAACTATTATGACACTTAAGGAAATGAAATTAGTTTAAATGTTTAACAAAGACGAGGTTTCCAACTTTGACTTGCTTCTTAACAAGACATTCAACTAGCATTATGTTATACTTTCCATCACAACGCTGTCCAATTTGTAAATTTTAAAACCTATTAAATTTTTTAATCTACGTAATTGGAGCTACCTGTAGAAATTAATTTCAGTTCTACACACTCCTACTTTTTTTTTGCGGTGGAACATTTTCATACAATTAAACTGGAAATGGGTAGAAATAAATACGTAACTCGCTAGAAGAATAGTTGAATACAACACATTTTTTGTCATTATCTTTGTAGATTTGAGCAATAGTTTTTGGCACGTTTTGAAGCATCTACCTTTTTTTAATGTAATTCACTAATGAGACTTGAGTAATTAACAAATTAATCTATTGTGAAGGCTTGGCATTGCTGTGGTCGTTGAAACACAATTTATTATGTATTTTTACAATTTTCATCAGAAAAGTAGAAATTAAAAAAATTATTCAAATACAAATAAGCTATTTTTTGTGATTTAAGAAACTTAAAGTTTCTAGGCCACATCCTCTAGTAGAGTTGAGATAATTAAGATGCCTTATGTTTAGTTCAAATTTTACTTACTACTTCACTGGTCAATTATGGTTGTTGGTTATATGGTTTTGTAAGGAGGCATTGTCCTTGAGGGTTACATGGTTCCAGTGTTAAAGTGAGTTTGTTCGTCAAAGAAAATTTATAAAGCATAATATTACCATACTTTATACTTATTATACTTATACTTATATTTATACTTATTTTATTCATACTTGTTGAAATTTTTGAAAAGGTCCAAAATTCTTATATAACTTGATAGTCCCTAAGTTAGGATATTAAGTTTATTAAAAAAACACCAACACAATCCAATCATATTGTAAACAAATGAAATCAGACCTACAAACGACATATGAAAAAAGCAGAGATATTTTCACAAAAAAATTACATCCCAACATTACATTCACGACGTACACTTTCACAACCAAAATCAGGAAATAAAGTAATCTTTTTCTTGCCTTAAAGATACATCCATTCCTCCATAGCAAAAAAAATTATTACCCTTTCTACTCCAATACCATGTCAAGCATATAGTCTCGTCAACAAAATTCTTCACCACTTCATAAGTATGCATACAAGCAAATTGATGAAATTTCTTCTGTTTGCCCACATTAGCAGCATGCAGAACTAGAACAAACAAACACAAAGACCACTAAACAAATTTCGCAACGACGGCTTTTGGTCGCTATCCGCCGCTTCGGCGGATGGTTGTAGCAGTAACTGTGAAGGATTTGCCGTCACAGTTTTGTGCAAAATTTTATTTTTTTTAACTGCAGTATTTAATTTTGAAAAAAAAAATAGTGCTGCACTCTATTTTTCAAATTAAACAAAAGCGGAAAAAACAGAATTTGCTGCACTCTATTTTTTAAATTAAAAATTAACGGTAAAAAAAGGAATGTTGCAAACCCTATCCAATAAGCTGCTAGAAATCAGCTGTTAAAGATGCTTAATTGTTAAACGTAATTAATCAGCCAAAATATATGAAAAAAAAAACAATTAACAAAGAATTTTTTTAATCACAAATAACCCATTGGGAATCATTTATAAGTTATTCAGGAGATATTGGTAGCTTCGGCGTACTTAAATAGCATTAATTTCTTGTAAAACACCATTTCAATTTGTTAATTGTTGTAAACTGTTAATCAAAACTAACTAATTATGAATTGTTTTACGCTATTTGGAGTTAAAAGTTAGCTTCAGTGCACTTACGAACCCCCGCTTGCTTGTAATTTTCAATCTCTAAAAGTAATTATTACTAATTAATAAGCATAATTAACTTATAAGTATTGTCTTTGAGCAACCTGAAAATCATGGTTAGCATCAGTGTGCGTAAGAACCCCCATTTCAAATCCCCGAACTTAGTTTTTTTTACTAATTGGAAATTGTTTTGAACTATTTAAGTGTCATAACTTCAGTGTAATTTTTTATTGAATTTTTTACTTTAATTTTGTTTGGTCAGCATCGCCAGATTAGACAGGAAATTGCGAATACCCTTATTACCCTTGTTAATTAATCACTGTGATGATGACAGATTAATTATTAAACTTAAAACTTAATTAACTAATTGCTTGATTCCGTTCTCGAGCTTCGAGAAGCAATGAGGATGGGTAGTGGAAAAGCAGCGAAAAGGTTGCGGCAGGAGTGTTGAGCTTAATCTACCATCTAAATCTTGCGTGAGCATGTACTTGCTCCTGCACTTCTGCCTGGCCAGAAAGAGTATGCAATTTTACTAGGATATATAATTGCAGCAGCACTGTTAGCGGGGTAGGCCAAGTGATTAGAGCTTCAGTATTTCCCAACTAGCCAGCATGAGAACGAGGGTTCAAATCCCCCGATCAGCCACAAAAGTCTCCACTGCTGGTCTCCATTCCGTCTCTAAGGAATGAGTCTCTGAGTCTGTATCCGTATCACCGTGATTACAATACACACTCAAACTTAATATGTATTACTAATATCATTAATATAATTACTTATAATTATAAACTAATATTACTTAATATTATACTTAATTCATAGTAGTAAGCAACAGTATAGCAAAATTGCATTTTAAAAATTGTCTTCCTGCTGCCATGCTCCATATTCTTTACGCCTGCAAGGAATGGTAATTTCAAATAAATAAAAAAAATTTAAATGTTTACATTGACTCAATCGGTTATAAAACATCGTTACATGTCCAAGCAAATTTGGTTGAATTTCCTCCTAATCCTGACTATTACCGTAAAATTGAGTATTCTTCATTGGAATTGGAATTATTATAACACGGTACTGTTCCGTTAATGTTGTTTATTTGTAAAAGATAATCCAAAACGTATAATTTATAATTACTTTTGGCGTGACAATGAAATTTTTTTTAACTAACATGATGTGAGGTTGCTAGAAGTGTCAAGCATTGCTGAAAAATTGCATTTATCGTAAACATCGTCCAACACTTAAGCACACAGCTACAAATCTCATTATGTTATAACAAAAGGTACATTAGCAGCAATGGTACATTATAAAGTTCTCCGAAGCAATATGAAGTGAAGCAGAAAAATTTTGAAGATAAAATTGAAATAGGTGGAGTTTAGTTTCCGGATATTTTAAGTTGCAACATCACAATGCAATAAGTCAGCATAGTCCCGAAAACCTGCAATAATGTAACATATTTGTCGTTGTAATCACCGTTTTAGTTGCCTTGATTTTCAAGGATTTCACTTCAAAACTACAAATTGTATCAAAACCAACTACAATTTACATTAAGGCTTGCATTTTAAAATTCAAATGTGAGCTTACACTAGTAAATTCCTAGACTAGCATTACATGATCTTTTTGTAAATATTTTTTTTTGAAAAATAAAGACTAGCAAAACAAGCCCATTCTAGGAAAGGAAGATTTTAATTTTAGTCTCTTGGCCTTTTGTCCTGCGACGTGCTTAGCTTAGATAACTTTATATTGCAGAGGAGCACGAATAAGCAGAAGGGTCTTTGGCAATGTTTTGCTTGGAGCTACTGCAATCGGCCTGTTTGAGGCCTTAGCGGTAGGGGTAGAAACACCCCCTCCATTAACATACATACAAAATCAACCACTGAGAGTATGAAGGGTATATGAGTGTTTTCGTAAAACTAGCCCTGAAGTTTTCTGTCACTTTTGTCACGCACTTTTGTACCTTTAATATATAAAAATGAAGTAAGTTATTTAAAATGTCTTACAGAAGGTAGTAACGCTGCGTTGATTTTAAATATGTCGCAAGCTGTGAAATTCCAGTGCCAAGCTTTCAAAAGTTGAAGAAACTGATCTACCTAACGGCGTCAGTTTTAACACATGTAAAACAGGAGGCATAATTTTTGTATTCAATAACAAAACTTACATCCTTGCTACTGGAGGCTAAAAAACCACTGTTTGAAGACTTGGTTTTAATGAGTAGAGGTATTACTACGTCTTTTGCATCCCGAACCTATCACAAGCAAAACATCAACACTTCGTTCGACATACACTATAGCTTGCAATACCGGTGATGTTCCACCGTTACCGGTAATGGTAAATTACAGCTTATTACTGGTCTTCATTACCGGTTTCCGGTAACAGTACGAATTGAATTGTGATACACGAATACAAAATACACTAATATTCTGTAAAGTTTGTTTTCCAGCTCGAGCAATGTAAATAAAAGAAGCAGAAGAAAAAGTGCTTTTGTACACAAAATCATTAATTCTTCAAATAAAACTTCTAATTAACTAAATTATACTGAAACATTATCGAGAATATGAATCATTTGTAATTGATAGTCTTTCTTTTTTCAAAAGGCGCGCTTTTAGAATTCGAAATTGCCTTCATAGTTTGCGAAGTTTTCAAATTCTGCAACACATTTAGTTTTTTATTTGAATACACTGTATGTCTTATTTCTTATAACCGTTTCTTTTAATGAAATAAAACGGAAACCCTGTTTTGCTAGCGTATTCTGTTACTGCTCACCGTTGCCTTCATTTTGCTTCCTAAATAAGCAACCGCGCATAATATCAAGGTGTATTCAACGCAGTAGAAGCTGTTGTATGCAAGGCCTTCTATTGTGTTCATATGAAATATACATAAAACAATATGAAACGATGCGTGAAAGATTAGCACACCGGCTAAAGCCCTTCCAAAGGCATTATACTTAGAGTATAACGCTTTCAACTTAGAAAATTCGTCAATATGTTCCTGGAAATTTACCATCCGAGTACAAGCAGTTCTTTCTGCTTCAAATTATCTTCAAATGTGTTCTCGTGCGCCGCAATACTATCTTGTACTCTTGTACAAAATTCTTCGAGTATAGTAACAAGTTTGATGCAACAAAAGAAAACGGTGGAAATTACGTAGCAGTAAGTCAATGCTGAGAATAAGTCTGCTAATGCCATCCAACACATGGTTAGAGTATCCAGCCAAGGTATGCCGAATGGCTCTATGTCATACCAGCAGCAATAATACCAATAAAGGGCGGTTAATTGCGTTATTATGGCCCCCAGTGAGACCAAGGTAGCAAATGCCATCATACCGAAATAAGACTTAAAAGATCCCCGAAACTCTTTGATGTAGTTAAGCATCTCTACTACGTTCAAACTGTATTTGAGACACACAATTCGCAGGCCGAAATCAATTAGATAATATAAAGGACCGCTTGCTGCAGCATCCAAAAAGTCTGAGAATGGTACATAGGTATGCATGGAACTAGATTTTTTAGTGTAGAAAACACCAACCGCCATATTATAAACCATTATAAAAGCTGCATATACGCTACAGACCTTCTTGCACCGGTAATTTGTTGACGTTAATGGAAATGCTACCGGAAACGAGCCACTTATCCAACCACTGAATGCAAAATAATTGAGATATATTGCTTCTAATTTTAAGAAAACCGTTGTCATGACTGCTGCTGATTTTAGGAAAGTTACAAGAGGCAATTTTGAATTCTGTGAAATAGTGAAATTTTACGTAAATGAAACTTTTGTAAAAAACTTAGTTGACTTTTACTATTGGGCAATTTTAATACACAAATGGGAAATAGAAAATGTACAATCGCTAGCCTACATTACGATAATGGGTACCTATTCAAGTCTTAAAGTATAAAACCCTTAAAAAGTTACCTACTCCACGTCCAACTTGTTCAAAACTTGTATATAACGTTGTTTATTCAAGATATGAATAAGTTATCGATACATGCATTGATTGACAGTGAAACATGTTCTCACGCTTTCAACATGATTTACCATAACGCTGTGATAAGACATAATTTCATAAAAGCAACAATACATGAATTCATTTTAACCAAACACTCTACTTTCACCACATCCAAACATCACTCATATAATTTTACCAATTCCGTCATGTTAATCCTGCTATCGATTGTTCAATAAATTTTCAAACACAACAAAATAGCCTAGCGCTTTGCCAATTATTTTCACACTAGAACTAAAGCGTTCATGCACAGTTTTAGCTTTAAGTTAAGAATGATGTCCATCTCTAGGGTTTAGTAGAGTGTAAGTGACCTTTGTGACATCAAGCAAGGAAAGGCGACACTTCCCCTTCGGTTACGTAAATTCGATTGAAGGCAAAAGACCTATGAAGGTTCGCGCATGCGTATTGTCGTCCAATTGCACATGCTGAGCAAAAGATAATTTCACAGCAAGGAAAAATTACACTTAATTTGTTTCTAAATACTCCAAGCCCCTTACAATGCCAAGGAATCTGTAACTACAGGGAGAACAAATGCAGTTAGATCTAACTGATAGTTACCGACAAGTGATTCCACTCTACCTCCGGTTTCCACATGCACCTGTCCGACAGAAGTGATAGAAACCCCAGTGATTGCGATGTTGCAGTTACGCCGACAAGCGGCGCACGCATTTCTTGCTTGCTGCAGCAATTTGAGCTTGTCTGTCGGTGAGCCCTTTGTTAATAAAATTTTTTCTTGAAGCCAGATTTTTGAAAACTTGCTTCTTTGCTTTCAAAATTGTAAATTTGTCATTGCTCCGGAGTAAGGTGATCATAATCGGAGGATTTACCTCATTAACCCATGCGTTGAACATGCTCAAGCACAAATCCTTTTGGTAACTTCAATTCGTCCACCAAGAAATCGGTGACTGTTCATTCGAGAAGAACATAGCAATCAACTTTTTTCCCGTAAACTCATAAATTTCGAACTTTCTTTCGGTTAATCTCCGGTTTTAAAAATTAAAGCCTGTTTCTTTAATTGTTCTATTTTTTTTAGAAATAACATCCACAAGTTCATGCATTCCTTGCAAATCAGCCTGGGGTTCCAAAATTTGAGAAATAATCGAGTTCAGCTTGTCGCCTTGTACCAATTTTTCAAACTGGGCGCATTCTGGCGAATAACTAATTCTTGGCCTGTTTTCTGTTGGTCAATTACTCACACTTAGCTTTCCAGCCAAAAAAGACATGCTAAACAATTCCTACACTCAAATGAGCTTTTCTATAAAAATATGTCCTCTCTTCTTTGCTGTCAAATAGTGATTTTGATTGTAAATATCTTAACGTTCTTGAGGCTGAAAGGTAGACAAAAATAGGGTAGATTGATCCACTAATGCGTATGGAACACAAGATCATTTAGATTAAAAAAAAATTAATAAAAAAAAACGAAAAATTATCCAATTCTTAATTAAAAAATTACACATGCACAGCACAACAACTCTTTTGTTTAATTGAGTTTTTGTCTATTACGGTAGTAAAGGAAACGTACAAAAGTTTCAAAAAATCTAGCTAAAAATAATTCTTCACTGTTAGTGAACAATGCTTTAACAACTCTCGAAAAGCGCTTCTTTAAATGAAGAATATACATACTTTGGTCAATAATATTATAAAATTATCCATCTCTTCACTTGCAACAAGTTTCTCTTCAACATTGGTATTGTTACTTACCTACAAATTTAGTCTACAACGACTACAACTAATCAAGAGAAAGGCATTTCAGTATTTGCTAGTAATATTCGTATAGGATTATATGGTGTAGATTAGTACAACACCCACACTTCTCACGTACTGATTTACAATAAAATCAAGCCTACGTGCAGCACATAAACTTTACCAAACACTTAATTCAAACAAGCGTCTAGTGAAGAAAATCCCTGCATAAATTGATTATATTATAATTTTGAGTTGACGTGCGGAGTTCCCACCTATACACCTCATTTCTAGAATTTATTCTTTCTAGACGCTAAAGACTGCAACAAAGTATTTATCGAATTTCTTTCGTCCCTTTAAAGGCCACTTTCGTTATACGCAGCGTTCAAAGTAAGGGGTCATATTCAGTCTTGGGCAAATTATTGTAACTCAAGATCAGTACTTTACAAATGTTACACATTGGTCTAAAAATACGGTACATTGTGTAAATCAATTCGGCCCTTTCAGAAAATATTATAAAGTTGTTAAAGCCAGAAATGGCTTTAGTACTTGTCAACAGCTAGCATGAATTTAGTTATGTGGGTTGGTAAATTTTCGATTGAATTATTTGATTAAGCCAAGCTTAATTTTTGAAATATATTTGTGCCTATGACTTTCTGTTTAACGTTATTTTATTTTTGTTCATGTGCTAAACAAATGACTTAGAAATGCTCGTATTAAATTAATTTCCTCCGACAAATTATTTGGCTTCAAATTTGTTCTAAATTTGCAACAGTTCTTGTTAAAAAAAAATGTTGAAGTATCAAAACAGGCATTCCATTGGTAGAAGTTTTACTATTGAGAACTTTGAATGTATTGATATTTACGCGTATTATTCTATTTGGAAAATAAAGACCATAATTGACCAAAGCAATTGCCACCGTATTTGCGGTATTAAATGGAAGTGGCACAGACAGATTGATTTTTTAAAACCATAATGAAGCTTTTCTAAATCAGTAAACGCATTTACTTCAAATGGGTATTACCATGAATTGCTTTATTACCTGAGACAAATTGAAATAATACTATGTAAATTAAGTTAGTTATCAATAACGCATTAAACGTTGCGTTAGAGAGAGTTGGGCGTGTCCAGACTAGTGTTTTTTGGAATAGGGTTTACCCGAAGTGCCTATTGTCCCAAAACCATAAACGAAAACTTTTTTTTTCTTATAGCAATATTTTTTTTAAAAAAACTATCAGCTAGAAAAGGGTTACTTACACCTAAGGCAACCTCTGCTGCAGCAAATTTAAAATAATGAGCAGACAATTGCGCAACGACGTCAAGTTGTAAACAATTGTGTTGTTATGAATTTCTAAATAGAGCAAATATTTTAATGCCGTTGCAAAATAAATGTTACAAAAACAACAAGTGATCTTACCATTAACTACGCTTAACTACTTGCTTTAATGTAGCACAGTACAAGAAACATTTGTAGAATATATAAAACAGGTTATACAAAAACAAATCATGCAGTTGTGTAAAACGGTATTCCTTCAGTGTAATTTAGTCAATCATATGTTAAGTAATGATAGGCAATACGCAATATAAATACAAAACTTACTACCATCACATTTCATATATACATTTCCCATCTTGTTTCGGGATGATCACCCGCGTGTGTTGTATACGAGAATAAAATGGCGAAGTTAGCCATGTGGTCAAGAGCTTTAGTCTCTCTCCACTATCCAGCATGAAAACGGTGGTTCAAATCACCGGATCAGTTACAAACAGTCTTCACCGTTGGCTTTGTCCTTAATGAAGTAGTTTGCCTCTGACCTTGTGTATTTCCGTGACTAGAATACTCAGTCAGAGGATATGGAAATTAGCCGATAGGTTCCCCAATAGTCTTTTTTTGAATTAAAAAGACTACCTTCATTTGCAGAGGGTCATCTGCGGTTCAGGCGAAAACTACGGCCGTACCTCACTTGTGGTTGGTGTCCTCCTTTCTTGAACTAGGCCCTTAAACCACGGAATGTTACGAATATTCTATTGTGTCCGCTTGATGACAACATCTATGCTAATGAGTCCTTATCCCTACCACATCCCTACCCTCTCCTTTCATGGTGACCATCCCCTTGCGGGAATGTGAAATAATATGGCTTTTTCTTTAGGACATTAATTTGTAAAAAAAAAAATTGCTCTGAGAAAGCGTTTGTACAAAAAATTCTTCGGCAAGCTTAGAATTAAATAGCTTCTTTCATAAAATCTGGTGCTGTCGCAGCGAGCTCGTCAAACCAAATTTAGTATATATAGCAATTTATTACAAAGGAATTACAGTACTCTCAGTTTAGAATTATAATTTCATCAGTTCTTTCAGTATTTGATAAAAAAAAAATCACCAAACCTGCAATGAAGGCAAGCTGTTTTACCGTATTTGTCCTAACACTCTTAGCGGCTGGGCAAACAAAAAAGGTTAATAAATATTCTCAGCCAATGCATAGAACTGAATTATTAAAAATTATTACCCAAACTGACAAATGCGGTAACAAGTGAATGTTAAAGGAGTGGTAGACAAGGGAGTTCTTGTAATTCCCTTCACTTGGTAAGATAATATGTCTAATCAAAATACTATGTGTGGCATTAAGGTTACCGTAGAGTTTTTATCGAACGCCGAAGAACCTCCAACGATGGTGCTAACAACTCAGGGAGATTACTACGAGAGGTGAATAACTCAAAACACAAATGATAATAAATGTCCATCGAGTTCAACTAATATTTTCTTAGTGAGTTCATTGGACGTCCGACGATGGAATTGATAATAAAAGAAGAAGAAGTTCCTGGATTGAATTTAAAGAATGACAAATACAGTGTTCTTGTCATACATGATGGTGTAGTGATTGACACCTACTCTGCAGGCTATTACGCCTCAGATCGTGCATTTATCACATTCTTCAAACTAGCTCCAAAGAAAGTTTAGTTTCAAAACTTGTACCTCTCCCTGGATGAGATTTTGAATAAATTATAATTGTTTTATTATGTTTAAATTTTTATTTTCTGTGTTAATGTGCATTACAAAGACATAGAATAGAAACATCATTTTTTACTTTGTAAAATCGCTTGTCAAATATCCAGGTTTATGCTGAATACAGTACATACAATAGAATACATACTCTTTTAATTCGTTTTTAAATTTTCGCCACTTCGAAACTTGCTCCTTTACAATCCAGGTGGTTGCTATCAAAAAAGTAAAAACTGCGCTTTTGAGGTTTGTTTTGCTAGTAAACGACAATTCTCGACATGATTGGTAAAGCTTACGCAGTCACACGCCCCTCTCCTACTAAATGTTGTAAACTTTTGAACGATAATAAACAATTTTTTAGAAACCTGCTGGTTCCTATGGAATATTACCATATTTTAAAATTTTGATAGTTTTAGCCACTGAGTTTGCAAGGGCCATTTACTCCTGAAGCCCAAACAACCCAGTCTTATGCTCTGCGTTAATTTGTGGCGTTATCGCCGCAAATTCTTGACAAATCAAAATTTGTTGTAGAAAGGCATTCAAAACCGAGTCACGCGGTTACGTACAAGATTGCTGGACTATCTATTAATGTGTAAAGTTTGTGCGTGTTATTTGCATTTGATGGTTTCTGTAACTCTTGAATTAAAGTTTCAATATTGGCCAAGCATTTGTACTTGTAGTTGAAACGTACTATATTAGATTAGAGAACCTAAAAATTGTTGATTTATTTCAAAAATTAAATAATTTTGCAAATAAATGAAAAACAATAGTCCATAGTGTTTAAATAAGTTCCCAGTTAGCTTAAACAATCACGCCTTGGTTTACCGGAACACAATGTCCTATAAGATCTTATGGTTGTTGCAAAAGTAACTTAAATTTAAAAAAAAATTCTAAAAGAATGGGACATTTAGTTGAAAATTAAATTTACTTTTGAAACAAACTTACGACTTGAAAATCTTACGGTCGGTATAAGACTGGACCACACTCTACTAGCAATGGGGCGATACTATGCAGCACTGCTTTTTGTTTGATTAAAACAAAAAAAATTTTGTTTTGAATGATTATGTGAGCTTAGAAAAAAGAAAAGGTGAAAGAAGGAAGTAAGGCTGTGTTTGCGATTGGTGCTCATACACATTCTATGATGACAAAGTAGATTAGTTTACATGCTTGCTGAATACGATCATTTACATTAAAGTAAAAATTCCTTAAAAATTGAGAAATTAAAAAATTATCAAGGTCGCGCATTGCGTCAATGACAAATTGAAAATTTTCTTTAAATGAAATACGTACTTATAAATGTTATAGAATTTTAAGTAAATTGAATTCCAAATCCTTTCCATATCTTTTCTCAACATCAGTATTGTTACTTACTTATAAATTAAGGCTACCACTAATCAAGAGAAAGGCCTTTCAGTGTTTGCTTGCAACAATTGTATATTATTGTATGGTGTAGATTATTAGTACAACACCCTAAGCTTCTCACGTACTGATTTACAGTAAAATCAAGCCTACGTGCAGCAGATAAAGTTTACCAAACACTTAATTCAAACAAGCTTCTAGTGAAGAGAATCCCCGCATAAATTGATTATATTATAATTTTCGTGTTGACGGAGTTCCCACCTATACACCTCATTTCTAGAATTTATTCTTGCAAGACGCTAACAAAAAGAGCTTGAAAACAAGAACAAGCAGTATAAAGTCGGATTTAAAAAGTTGCAAAAAGCATTAGAGTGCAGTTACACGAACTATAAGTGCCAGCTTAATATTAATTTCTCTTGAAAATGTACTACAAAGAATTTTTGGCATTTCTTGCGACACTTGGACCCTTTAAAGATCACTTTAGTTATGATATGAACTTTTCCTTGTTTTACATTGATATTAAGGAAAAATTCAAATATTTAATTAACTTAAGACTTGTAATGGAAAATGATTAATCTTACTGTTTGCATCAAGTCAATTGATTATTTCTCTTATTCTTACTCTTTAAAAAGTCCGGAAGGACTCATTTGAAGTTGGAAGATTAAAAGGGCATGGGCATTGGTTAGGGAGTTCGATTATCGTTACCCATGTAGAAATGAGGAGGGAAAGTAGGAGAAGGAAATACAGGGTTAGTAAGACTACCTAAATTGTCATACCTGTAGATCTTGTAGGAAGAAGTGGTGTGGCTGAGAGTGATGAGGTTGAAGGCGGGTGGTGGTGTAGAGTCCTGAATTGGCAGTTGCAGTTGCAGTTGCAGATGCTGTTGCAGGATGAAGAAGATGGGCTTCCTTCTTTTGGAATTAGGGTCGAATTATCGAGGATAGAATTTGATTTCTCAAGAAAATTTTATTTAGAAAAGATAAAAGGAATTTTTAAATTACTTAAGTTACTTTCTTATCTAGAATTATGTTAAGCAGGAGCCAGGAGACTGACCCCGATTTCGGAGCTCCCGTCCCTTTTTAAGGGCTCTGTAGGCGTGACTTTAGAGATGTCGATTTCAGCGTCCAGATTTTGGGTGGCAGTGGACACTTGACTCTGTCAGCCTAATTCGTGTGGTTTTGGGGTGGTTTCCAAAGGATCTCTTCTCAAGAAGGGTCTCCCGTTGTAGTCAAGGGCTCTCAGTGGTTAAAATACAATGAACCAAAAGGTTCTTTCTAATAATCGACTAATTAGAAGGGAGCATCATCCCTGCTTATCCTAAAATAGATTATTATATGGCTAAGGGTATCATATACACAATGCTATTTAGCGTTCCTCCCTTAGCTCTAAACCTAGAAGGGTGTGAATAGTCAATTAGCCTACAACAGGGTTATTCTACTAGATACAATAGTAAGCCTTTAATCTCCCCTTTCCCTAAAATTTTGGAATAAGACCCTTTCACTCAAATACAACTTCACAACTTTAATTTACCTTTTAAACTAAATACTTGCAAATACTAATATCATTATGCTTAATTTGACTATATTTCTTCTTTCACTCATTCTTGATTAATTATACCTACTTGAGCCTTAATCGAATTCTTGAATTCTACTTAAATTCAATTTCACCTTAACTATAATTTACAATTGATAAAAATTAGTTAATTCTTAAACTATTTTACATTTAGGTCTATATCAGTTATACACGACGTTTGAAGCAATGGGTCATATGCAGGCTTGGGCGTATGAGATTTCTCGTGGATTTACAGAACGTTTTTCTTAGTTTACAGGTATTTTTTCAACAGTTTTTAGAACTTAAAAACCGTATTCTTAAGACATTTCTTTTCCTATGCCTGCATGCAAGGATTTGCTGTGTACCGTTGATTGTGGTGTGCTGGTAAAGCGGTTGATTTGATTTGAAAATTATTTTTTAGCGTCAATTGATTGCGCCACATGTAGGAGTGTTTTACTTAGTGACATATTTAGTAAACCTAATAAGCCACTAAACATCGCCAATGCCTTTTTCAAGTTCATCAAATAAATTCAGTTCCTCGGATTCACAACTTGTACCCCTTTCTTGAAGATACTTTAAATAAATTATATTTTTGTGAAATTCAATCTTAATGCATAGTGTTAGCGCGCATTACAATGACAAAGTAAAGAAAGGCTTTATGAAACCATTTTATTATATGAGCAAGTTGATGCTAACTGCAATTGTCATCAATCAAATCAAATCAAAAAGAGCAAGTCGAAAACTTCTTATCTGAATGGAAAACGAACTGCACAATTTTATTTATGAAAATGATTGAGGGGTTTACGGGTTCCTAACTAATGAAATATCGGTACAAAAACCAGTTTCGTTACCATAATTTTTGAACCGTTAATATCCGTCTCAAAGAATCCGGTACCAGTTTGGTAACAAAACAGAAAGGAGGTTGCTGGGTCAGACAATGTTAGTTTTGTTAATCAACTGTTAACTAATTTAAGTTAATTACGTTAAGTATAGTTAGGTGAGTTATTATGGTTACATGCCATAATCTCTAAAATAAAAATCTCTGCAAAATAATCTCTGCAAAATAATCTCTGCAAAAAAATCTCTAAAATAAAAATCTCTGCAAAACAAAAATGTCTGCAAAAAAAA